>OMNW01025353.1:0-15910 GCA_900303245.1 Selene dorsalis
GTCTCATCTTCAGCCGGCCGATGGATCACGTCACTTTTTTTTTTTTTTTAACTCTGATTTAAATATTTTCACACTAAAACTCAGGAGCGATGGAAAGGTCTCTGATTGGCGGCTCGGCTCGATGTCACAGCGTGAAATCAGGGTTAGTTTGCTCTGTGTGGTCGTGAAGGTTTGAGCTGCTGCTGCAAGACGACAGAGCAGTAAAAGGTTTATATCATAGTCAAATATAAAACAGCATGGATTCAGTGGTTTTACATGGACTATCATGGCTAAGAGCTACTTGCCACAAGCAGCATGCATAGCCCTGTCGCTGTTTGGCACCGACACACACACACACGAAGGAGACATCCGAGACTTTTATTTGTTTAAAGAATCGATTTTGTTTGAGTGGAAAACAAACCACCGAAATGAGATGAAATGTTTGACTGAAAGGAAATGTTGGAGAACCGTCGTTGTTATTGTTGTTGTTGTTGTTGTTAATGTCACTTTCTTTCAGTTTGTGTGTCTCGTCTTTTCTCTTCCTTCTTTCGGTGTGTTTGCGCCAAACAGAACCAACCAAAAAAAAAAATCCTCTAAATCTAAAATCGCTGTTGCAAACTGTGCCAAGCATCAACGTCCATGTAGAATCAGTGAATGTGGTTCGAGAGCGTTTGTGGCCAAAGATGGAGAGAGAAGCAGCTTGGAGCAGAGAGACCCCTCCCATCCATCCAAGTCTGAAGCCAGTGGAGAGGCTGCGCTCTCCTCAGCTATACTTACCACAGCAGCCTGCACAGAGTACAGTACAGTACAGTACAGTACAGTACAGTACAGTACAGTAACAGTAACAGCGTGGGGAAAATAAAGCACTGTGGCAGTCAGCCGCTGCTGGCTTGAAAAGTTGTATATGTTGTTTTTGAGTTTTCGCTTTGGCAGGCTGAACATGAGTCATTGCGGGCGGTCAGAGCGTTATGGCTGCCTGTAGGTTACCCGTACTTGACTGACCTGGGTGCGGTGGATAGATGACGCAGGGTTCGGTCGAGCCTTGGAGGACAGTAAAGTCAGTCAGCCATTATCTTTGACACACTGCTCTTACCTTTGTCTTGTGCTCTCAGCGACGACCTGTCACCTGACCCTCATGGCTGCAACATTATACAAAAAAAAACCCATTTTCCTACAGCAGAGTGTCTGATGCCGACCGCTGCTCAGCACCACGATGCCACCGCAGAGTCATCGACAAATATAAGGGTTGCATTTATTTTACGGTACACCAACGACAAGCCATATTTACCACTTATACAATATTTAACAAACCGCAGTTTATATATATAATAAGATGTAAAAATCCATAGTTAGTCTTAAATTACACACTTAACCATATAAGTAGACTAGAAACCTAGTCACATTGAACAGCTCGTTCATGGATCTATGACAGTTTCACTGGACCGCTGTCATGTGATGTCATGTTGTATCAGGTGGATATTATTTGTGCTTTTAACGAACATTGTTTCTAACCGACTGGTTGATGCTCCTTAGAATTAAAACTGTACCGTTAAATAAAGAGCGACCAGAGTGATAATAACGAGCTCCTTTCATGCAGTGTTAAAATAAAAGACAACTTGAACAACAGTTCGACTTCATCACTGTCAAAACGCTTCACTTCACATCTCTTAAATGAGCCACGTCAACCCTTATCGTGACCACCTGTGAGGGACCAGAGAGGTTTCGTTAGTCAAGTCTACGTGAACATACCGGAGGGGCCGGGAGGTCCGGGAATGCCGATGGGTCCAGGGAGTCCGGGGGAGCCTGGGAGTCCTGGGGTGCCGTAGGCTGGTGACCCTGGGTTACCCTTCTCTCCCTTTGGGCCTGGGGTGCCGGGAAACCCTGAAGTGCCCGGACGACCTCCATACGTGGGATCTGGGGAGTGAAGAGGACCGACAGGTACGTTAAATAAAATCAATCTGCAGTTCATTGATGAATGTTTTAAAGTCACTTACCCACTAATTGTCCTGGTGGGCCTGGTGGTCCTGGCAACCCTGGGTAGCCCTGGTCACCTGGGGCTCCGGGCAAGCCGTTGAGTCCTGGATCACCTGGGACTCCTGCAGCCAGTTACAGAAGAAGACGGTTAACACTTTAAGAGCTGGTTCACTGTCAAACCTGATTAGTTTCATAGGTCACTCGTAAATCTGTCTTACCTGTAACAATGCTGGTCGGCCCATTGACAAAAGCAGGAGGTCCTGGTGGTCCGGGTTCTCCCTGGTCTCCCTAAGAGACGCGACATAAATGTTATATAAAATGATGATGAAAAAAAAAAAAACATAAACATTCACATTTCCCAAACTTCATACTTAACATTTAAATCTATTTGCACCACATATAAACACCAGATTATGTATTTATCTCTATGAATATCCCAACAGCACCAGAAGAACAAGAAGAAGAGACACTGGCACCATCTGCTGGTCAAACACTGGTATTGCAAGAACAAACTCAATGAACTCAATGATCTGTCCACTGACACCCTGCGTCATATTAACTGTGCATGATGGTGAAACAGTTTGTGGAACAACAAACAAATAAACAAACAACCAAACAAACAGACACATTTGTAGAAAAGCGTTTTGTCTTTGTCAAATTTTATAGCCACAAAATTTGATCTTTTGTGTTTGACGCTTTTTTCAAACCACAAGTGCCCACTCTCCTTACCTTGGGTCCTGCGTATCCTGGTTGCCCGGGGTAACCTGGGTCACCTGAGTATCCCTGTGTTAGTAAAAAAAACACCTTTAATCTGACTTGATCTTGCGGTGATGAATCGTGTCGCCTGTATCGGACATGAGACGAAGCCTACCTGTTGTCCTGTCGTACCAGGGGGGCCGTTAAAACCTGGAGGACCCTGTTTAATGGACAGAGGACATGCACCACAGAAGAAGAGGAAGAGAATCGATACAGATACACGTTCAAACAACAGAGGAAGGAAGACGGGAAACAATGCCTTCTGAGATGGGTGAGGTCAGCTCTTACTCTTGCCCCGGGGTATCCTGGGATGCCCTTTTCTCCGTATTCTCCACGATATCCAAAAGGTCCCTGGAATTACATGAAAACAAAAAAACAATAACTGAGTTTAGTGGCGTTCTCTCATCTGTTTCAACCAGGTTTCTCAATCTGGGTCCCTCTAACGGTTTCGACAGAAATTACACTGAAGGTTATTTGGATTTGCTGAAAAAGCAAAGATCAGAGATGCTCACAGGTCGACCGGGGCTGCCGGGGTATCCTCTGATGCCCTTTGGTCCAGGTGCGCCCTGAGATGGAGAGACAGACAGAAAAAAAGACGAACAAATATTAAATCATGAGCCATACGACCAGAACAGTTTGCATCTGCATTCGTATATATATTTTTTTGTATTCTTTCTTTATTTACATTTGTTCGTTCGTTACAGTAAAACTTACCTTTGCATGTGTAATCTCACTTAAAAGAAAGGAGGGAACAATGAAAACTAGCCGTTGGTACTTTAAGTGGATAATACACAGTAGGTTTAACAAATAAAGACAAAACACAGTCAAACGACTTGAAACCAATGACAGCGCCTAGGGGTCAAACCTTGTAAAACCTCTGATGTAACCCTTAAGTAACCACGGGAACAAAAAGGTCGACCCTGGCTTTACGACAAACAGAAACTTGGCGGTGAGTTCAAGGACACGTGGCTGATGTTGGATAAAACCACCACGTCCACGGAATCACAAAATGGTAGAGCTGCGTTTTCCAACAAACCTGCATTCCTTTGTCTCCTTTGGGCACACCCACAAACTCCACAACGCCATTGATCATTGGCTGGCCGGGGTCACCGGGCAAGCCCACATCGCCCTGGATACCGTAACCAAGGAAGAGACAGCTGTTTAAAAAGGCGACGGCGGGCCAAGTTGGTGGAGGCGGAACGAGGACGGGGGGGGGAGGTGTTGGAGACAGCGGAGGTTTGGGGACGTTTAAGGGAGGACGGGACGGACTGTTGACTGGAGGACTGAGGAGGAGGGGGGAGGAGTTTTATTGGGTGATGATGATGATGACGATGAGTGTCGTTTTACCACACCACCACTGGAGTTCAAGAACCTCTAGGTTGGAGGTTGTTGTCAATGGTGTCATTTTGGCTGAAGCGGGACTTTCCTGGACTCGGGGGGCCAACCTCTCCTCCATCACTCCTTAAACCTCCTCCATCGTCTCCTCACTTCTCCATGACAACACATCCTCCACTCCATGTCTGTAAAGTTTGCAGCAATCACTGCTCCTCTTCCTGTTTGAACCTTT
The DNA here is from genome assembly GCA_900303245.1 of Selene dorsalis. Taxonomy (NCBI): domain Eukaryota; kingdom Metazoa; phylum Chordata; class Actinopteri; order Carangiformes; family Carangidae; genus Selene; species Selene dorsalis. Next base: position 4,277 of record OMNW01025353.1, read on the forward strand.
TGTCTGCATCATCCTGCTTCCTGTGGTGTTACGACCTTTTACCAACCCCAATCCAGGTGTGTGTGTGTGTGTGTGTAAGCGCTTCAACCTCAGCTTCTACCCTCTCTTGCTGTGTTACCTTATCTCCTTTGTAGATAGTGAGAGTTTGTTCGCTTCTTAGCGACTCGTCGCCGGGAGTACCACTGGGTCCGGGAAGACCCACGTCGCCCTGAAGTCCGAAATACATACAACACACCATTAGCCAATCAGGAGAGGACGTGGGGTGACAATGGAAGAGAAGAAGAAACAGAGGAAGAGAGGAAATAAGGCATGAAGATAGGTGATGTGGAAAAGAAGAGAGAAGACAAGAAGGAAGAAATGAAATAATAGTCCAGGGCTCTCAGGTTTTCAACTTAGCTTGGAGTGAGATTTTGTGTGTGTGTGTGTCGCATCATCCATTCATAGGTTATTAATTTATGTGCGGTGAGTTTTATCACTTGAAGTGTGTCAGTGTCCCATTGTCACGTCATCAGGTCAGTTCACGTCCCCTCATTCGCTCTTCAGGAAATTACCCACAGTTCATAGCGGCGTGAAATCTAATACAGAAGATGTGGTCGGCAGCGTCGGAACGGATCCGCTCCCGGTCCCCGTTCTGGTCCCGGTCGCGGTTCCGGTATCGATTCCGGTACCGGTCGCGGTTCCGGTACCGGTCGCGGTTCTGGTTCCGGTACCGGTATCGGTTCCGGAACTCGGACGCTCCCGGTTCCGGTATGATCCTCTACTCCTTCCGGTTCTGGTGGTCCTGGTACCGGTTCCGGTTCTGGTGGTCCAGGTACCGGTTCCGATTCTGGTGTTCCTGGTACCGGTTCCAGCATGTTCCCGACCCCATGGTTCCTGTTCTGGTTCCGGTCCTGGTCCCAGTTCTGGTACCGGTTCTGGTCGCGGTGGACCCTTTCAGGCGCTCACACTCTGTGACGTGTCAGTGTCCCATTGTCACATCATGACGTCAGCTCATGTCCCCGCGGGTTCGATTCCACCCGGTAGATGGTCAGTCCGTCACTGTCTACAACCTGTTCACACATTCGGAGCATTCGTGCACATTCGTTGGTCACGTGCTCGCTGCGCTGCGGAAACCCAGACGTTACCGGGCAACAAGAAATACTGTTTTCTGATTGGCTGAAAAGTCGCTGATTGAAGACAGCTGTATGGACTAAACAGAGCGACCTGCCTTCACATCATCCATTCACAGGTTACTGAGTTATGTGCGGCGAGTTTTATCACTTCAGCGTGAGAAACGTCACGTGTGGCGTGTGAACTTATTGAAATGCGTGTGTCTTGAGAGCCCTGGTTAAATTGAAAAAAAAAAAAGAAAGGCTAACTTGCTAGCTAGCTTGATAACAACAAGTGCTAGATAGATAGAGAGAGAGAGAGTTCTTGAAGGCTAAGGTAGATAGGTAGTGGTTAAACTTCATGGAGGCTTAATAAAGGGTAATAAAGGGCAATAAACTGGTCAAAGGCTACAGTAGCTGGCTAGGCTAGCTAAAAACAAGCTCAAGATAGATAGACAGACAGATAGATAAGTGGATAGATAAGTGCCCCCATCTGTGCCTAAGCTAAAAAAAAAAAAAGTAAAATTAATGTACCTAAAACAGCAACAACAACAAAAAAGAAAAAAAAAACCTGATCCTAAGTAAAACTCATTTCAACAGGCGAACAGTGAATCCAGCTGTTTTGGTTCTCGGTCCAGCCCCTGACTGAGCTCAGTGTGCATGCAGTGTGTGAGGATGAAGGTGACTGTTAGTACTCATGTGCGATTGTTCAAATGAGATGAGATGGGTTGGTTTGGTCAGTGGATGGGAGGTGAGGAGTCAAAAAGTGGGTAAATAAATGAATAAATAAAACTACAGATCCCAGAGTTCACCACCAGATACCCAAATGTGAATAAAGGGAGAGGGGTGAGGATGATGAGTGCACCACAGGAAGTAGGAGCGAGTGATTCCAGCAACCAGTTACAGTCCACAGATCGTCCTTTGGAGTGACAGCTCAGATGTTTTAACTAAGTTTTTACCAGAAGCTGATGATTTTCTTGATTCATTGTCCTGATTTCACTCGATTTTTTTCATGTCTAGTGCCAAAATTTCACTGTAATTTCTTCAAGTTTGGAAAAATTGTTTTTAAAACCTCTGAACTGTCATCCAACATGAAGGGAAATGCCACTGGACGACTCACAAACAGTATTTGAAGAGACTGAGAAAAACAAATGTATATGAGTCTGATTGGGAAACAGAGGAACATCAAGTCCTTCGAGAGTCTAAAAATTTGGATTTTAAACAGGATTCAATCACAATTCAGCGCATTTGTGACTCGTCTCAGTGGCAGTACAGATCATCTGAAACAACAAACCAGACTGAATCAAGCAGAGGTTCATGTGATCTTTATATCATACATGAAACAGATGTAACAAAACAGTTCAGTATTGGGTCAATCTGGGGACGGAGAGAGGAAGAGGATGAGGACGAGGAGGATGGAGGGATGCATGGGAAGGAGGGATGTAGAGGAGATTAATGGATGTTGGACGGAAGAAGTGCAGATTGATGAACCACCACCACCGAAACAATTTTAACATGCATGGTATTTTTGTATCTCCACCCACAGCAACATTCAGACAGGCATGCATGCAACCGTAGTCATATATATAGAGCCTACACAGTCACAAACACACTGAGGGCCCAGCAGGAGCACGCTAAACTAGCTAAGCTAATCTCTGTCCACAACATTTCACCTCAAAAACAGTGGTCTGGGACTTGTTAGCTCAGAACAAAGACTATAAAGAGCCTTAGCTTGGGCAGCTAGCTTGATAATTGGCTAAATGTCAATAAGGATAAAGTAGCTAGCTTGATAATGTGATAAATTACAAGGAGGCTAAAGTAGTTAACAACTGGCTAAGATGTAAGGAGGCTAAAGTAGATAGCTTAACTAGCTAAACTGCAAGAAGGATAAGGTAGCTGGATCATAGAATATATTACATATATATTATAACCTCTGGAGGGCTAAAGTAGTTATCTTGATAAATGGCTAATCAACAAGCCCAAAACGTCTTTGAAAGGGGAGCGACTTCCCTGTTTCATGCTTTTGAGCTAAGCTAGGCTAATGCACCCTGCCTGTATGTCCCAAATGTTATTTTTGAAGTTCACTATTGTGAGTATCACTGTTTTTTTTGTTGTTGTTTTTTTTTTTTTTTAATCCCAGGAGTGTGTGGTGGATATTTCCACCACTTAATGGAGGTTATTTTATATTATTATAACCTGTTAGTTTTGTAAAAACCGAACAGCCACAAAAAAGCAAAACAAAAAAAGTCACTGATGCTACTTTCCTACTCTTCTGTCACCAAGATAAACTCACTACCTTTTGTATATGTGTGTGAATGAATCTCAACAGATAGATGAATCTACATGAGCTCCTCAGCTAACACTTCATACCTTGTCTCCTTTTTCTCCTTGATATCCATCACCACGGGTCCCCTGAAAACAGCAGGTGTTAACACAGCACAAGAACAATGACCCCAAAACGGTAAAACAGAGGCAAACACCTCTGTGTGATCGCTGTTTATAAGCTCTATAATAAAATATCACGAGGCATCATACTCTATTGTTTTACTCACCATTGGCCCTGGAGGACCAGGAGGACCAGGAGGGCCCTAAAGACAGATGACAGGAGCAGACTCAGTTTCACTGATAATATTGTTATAAAAAGAAATATTAAAAAATGACACTTTTAACTTTTAAACATGTAGCTCTATGTCATATCAGAATACAGGGAGATGAATGAGTTTACATACAGGGTATCCCTCAGGACCTCTCGGACCAGGTGCACCAGCCAGACCATCAGGACCTCTGATGCCCTGCAGAGATTGAATGATAGAGTGTATTAAAGAGAGTTTATCAGAATACTGTTGTGTTATGAGTATAAAAAAGTAAAAGTCTTACAGGTACGCCATTATCTCCACGTCCACTAGGGTAAGTCTAGAGTAGGAAAGAGAAGAAAAACAGATAAATAAGTATACTGTTCACTTCTCAATTAGCTTTTTTAAGAAAAAGAAAACTTGGAAACAGTTAAATCATGAGTTTTAGAGAATACCTAAATTTTAATTTTACTCTGGCCATTTTGTCTGTTGTGCTGCAGCACCATCTGCAGGCCAACAGCCTGTACTGCCTCAGAGCCAACATGCATGAGTTTAGCTGACGTTGAATAAAGTTATGACAATTTTTAGCTTTATAACCTTACCTCAATGCCGTTATCTGAGATGTATCTGGGCTCTCCTTTCTGACCCTTTGGCCCAATCGGCCCCTGTTGAAGCAAACGACACCATCGATAATAAACTCTATGTTCTTTAAGTAACAGTAATGAATCATCCAGAATATAATATAAAGAGGAATAAGAGTTCATCCTCACAGCAAGTCCAGGGTATCCAGGTGCTCCGGTCCCATATCCAGGGTCTCCGGGTTCTCCTCTGGTCCCGTTACAGCCGTCCAGTCCGGGTGCTCCTCTGCTGCCGTCAGAACCAGGGTGACCCTGCAGAGAGAGGGAGAGGAGGTCGGACTCTTCAGGGACAAGATGATTGCAGCGTTGTAAGGGTTTTTATATTATTATAATGTGATTGGTCTGTGTCTGAGCATCTGATGTACTCACAGGTACTCCGTCCGTCCCTTGGAACCCGGGGACTCCCATAGGTCCCTGCATGAGGAAATTACCAATTATGTTCATTTGTTATCAGGTTAAACAGCAACGTCTGGTGGTGAAAACATGTCACTGCAGGGTTGTTACTGCAACTAGACGAATAATAAACATATATTTGGTGCACTGTACGATAACATCTACAGCACTCACTTTGTCTCCTTTGGGACCAGATGGTCCTTTTAATCCAATTTGGCCCTTCTCTCCTTTAGGTCCTGAGGGCCCTAGGGTGCCACGGGGCCCTTCAGGTCCGCTCTGACCAACCTCCCCAAGAGGCCCAGGACGACCCTGAGAGAGGAGAGAGGAACAAATAAGCCAGAGTCATTTGCATGAATTCAAACGAGGCCTCGTTGGGGATGTAAATGGGCAATAACAAATTCAGAGGAACACTTCATGAAACAAAAAATTAAAGTTGTCAGTATATCCTCAAACTTTTTGTGGTAATTAAAATATGTTTTACAGAGACTAAGATCCATCACAAAGCCTTCATGTATCTGTGCTGCAGGTGACAGGCTGCACTACCGCCTTTCCACCACATGAGGGCAGTAAAAGCACCAGCATCAACAGGTGGTTTGTGCTGATTTAGAGCTGGATGAGGAACCCCTGTGTGAAGCTGAAACACACCCACAACACAACCTGCCATTAGCTCATCTTTAATACAGGATCACAGGGTAAGGAGAGAGGGGAGATGGCTGGAGGGAGGACAGGGGGACAGATGTCTGTGTTTGGGTCAAAGGAAAGTCAGAGGATCCGATCTCACCCTCAGTCTGTATGTACTTTGCGTTCTGGGCAATTCCACATCATATCAAGACTTTATAAGAGAAGCAAACTGAGCACATGAGCTCAGAGGTTGATTATAAAACGATGCCCCCCAGTGAATTTACCCCATGTTGCAGATGTAGGTTTAACATTTACGAGATGTTTACTGACACATTTATGGAGCAGGGATTCCTGTAAATTCTTTCATGTTTGCATGCAGGTGACTGGATATTCCTGGGGAAGTACTTCACAACAAATTGAGCGAGTTAAATCACAAGGTGTAGGAGACTAAAAAGTCCCTTAAAGACTATACATTACAGTCAATGACGCAGACATACAGCGGTTGCACACACCCATCATTATACACCGGGTAAAGGTTCACACACCCTTCTGTTAGGTCCATTCACACACACACACACACACACGGAAATGCGAGTAATAAGAGGAAGGTAATTTTCTCCCCCCACACCTGGTGCCATTCATATATAACAGTCGTGCCTGCAGACACAAAGCCACTGGACTGAAGCAGACAGTGTCTAACTCTGAATTAACTCATCTAAGATCACAAGAAGAGTCAAACACCTAAAGCAGCTTTAGCAAAATAAAAAAAGTCCAAGAACTCTTCAACGCCTCGTTGTGACTGCTCCATCCAAAACGATAAAAACAGAAAAAGGCGTTTCACTGATTTATCCGACATGTACATAAAAATCATGGCTTTATGATAAATGACAATGAGGTAGAAAGGCTTCATCATAAAACCTACACTGGGATATAAGGTAATCATTTGTGAGCTTTAGAGGTGGAGGTGGGTGGGGTCTGTTACCTTTGGTGTTGAGGTGTTTAAGTTCACGGACGTGACGGTGACGTCTTACTTTTGGCAAATAACCAAAGACAAGCATATTTTACAGAAACTAAATGTCAAAATGTTCCTTTAAGGTACTCTTTAGGGACTATATTTCAAGGTTTGAAGATGGAGTTTGGGTTTGAAAAGGTGATAAATATCCTTTTCGATAACACACACAGAAGCCCTTCGGGATAAACTAGTTATTTGTGATGCATAAATAAACTTGACTTGACATGTTGTTGACCAAAAAAAAAAAAGGAGCTTCTTCACATCAGGGATGTTCAGAAAGTGATGTCACTGAAACCTCCTGGTTATTTACTGCCCTTGGCTTCTAACAGTGACAATGATCCTGGCTCAGCCTTGACCACGCCGAGCGTCCTCCTCCCCGTTGTTGAGGCTTCCAGCCCACGAGGCCTCAGGGCAGCCGAGCAGGTTTCAGTAATAACAGGGCTGCGGCAGGTAAAGGCTTCTGTCTGGATCGCAGCTCTCGCGCTCACACCTGGTTTCACCCAGGGAAAATATGCGAGAGGTCCCACAGAAAGCCACTTTCTCTCACGCCTCACCCTCCGTCCACCTCGTTCTCCATCACAACGATACTTTGGCTGCGCCTCCTTGAGTCTAACCTGCTTTCATTCAGGCGATAATCCCAGTAAAAACCAGCCGCAGACGGATATCTAAACAGTCGCCCTGCAGACTGCTCAGCCCTCCCTGCGTTTATGTAACACCTCCAGATGAAGACAATACTCCAGAGGTCGCGGGGTCGTCTCCTCAAAGGGCTTCAACGTCTTTCTAGTAGCTGTTTTCATGTCACACGGGGTCACTTTCAAAGACCCCATCCGTCTGTTGTTATGTAAAAGGTGAGAGGTGATAAGATGGTTTTACTTATCGCAGGAGTCGACCAATTGCTTGACTCCTGCGATACTTTTTCCACCCAACGTTAAGAAGCTGTGACAAAATCAAATCCCTCTTTGATGGCCGGCTGTTAGTCAGCGCCGTTGAGCGTGTGAAGGAGGAGGTGAGGTGAGTTTCCGGAGGTTTGAACCATCCCCACTTATTCCCAAACATGGTATGGAATTAAAAAATGCAGAGAGGAGATAATCACAGAGGGAGAGTGGAGAGCGGAAACAGAAGGGGGAGAGGATGAAAGGGAACAAAAGTCAAGCAATTAAGACACACAAAACATAAAGAGAGACTATTAAATCTTATCCAGACAATTTAATGTGTACCATACAGGCACGAGAGCGGACTCTAAGGTGTAATCCCGTTTCCCTGAATCATCCTTTACAGCTGTGTTATCATGTTCCACCACTAGGGAGCAGAAGACCTTAAAGGCATCCTGACAGATGCACAGGACCGACAAAGCTATCGTGCTCTTATTTACTGCTAAAGCTAACAGCTAACTGTTGCACGGCACAACATCGGCATCATGATGACCTGATGAGAGGAAATCTCACTCTCCCACTTGTTGCAGCTCACCAGTTTCTAAATAATCTGCTGCCTCTCCGATTACCGACATGGGCCTATGGTCTGCAGCTGGCACACGATACATAAATAATTCACTTTGCTTTTTCTACACATGGAGACACATTTTATCAGAGATCAGTCTATCCCCCATGCCAGTGTCTCAACACTGTCGAACTCTTGCCAGTTGGCATCCCTGTGTGTTTTCATGCCAGCCCAGCGGGTCTCCGCCCGGCTCTTCCAGACCTTCCATCCTCATCACCTTCCAGCAGACTGGTCAGTTTGTAGGCCCAAATCCCCTCCACCACAAAGGACACAATGGATCCTATTCTGGGCCACTAAGCTCTCGGGACTTACTGCTCCCATCGGGCCTACCTCACTTCCTGATAGAGGAGAGTGCTTGGACAGACAGATTCTAGCTGCCATGCGTGTGAAAAACCAGCGTGTGCGTTGTTCGTGTGCGGTCGCGCGCACGAGCACGGGTTCGTACGCGCCCTCAGGCTCTCCGAGGGTTTATCGGCGCGTATTGTTCTGAGGGCTGGGCGTGCTAGGGGGAAGATTTTAGCTGTCACACCGCATGCTCACTGGGGGACAGTGATGGGAGCAAAGTGGAGGGAGGGGTTGGCAAATGTTTGGTCTCCGGGTGCAAGTTTAATCAGCGGGTCAGTCTGATAACCCAATTACAGCGGGAGCCGCATGCAAACACCCACATGAATCGGCAGAACCTCAAACGTCGCTCCACAAAAAAGGGCCGATCAACTGGCTACAGAACATGAACGGGACTTTTGATGCTGCAAAAAGATGAAACAGCTGAAAACACTCGGTGAAACGATAGCAGCTCCCACAGCCCGTCTGCACATGCACCGACAAAGGAAAAAGAGGGATATCCTCTCTAGATGGGAATGTTTAGATTTGTGTCGACTTTTCTTCCTCCAGCGATCAGACGGTGAACCCAAACACCTTTGTTTATCTCAGACATGTTTGTGCTGCTCGGGGCTGAGTGATGATGATACCAGAAAACAGGGCGGACACATGGGGAGAAAAAGGGAGCTTCACTATCTGCTGTGATGGGGCACTGGTTTTTTTCTTAGACACCTGAATGGTATCTAAGAAAGCATGTTTTCTTGGATACTATCTAAGAAAACAAGACCACATGTCTTTGTAGATACTTGGACAGCTAAGAAATAGCATCAAACTTGGAAGACGTCCTCGGTGATAAGGATGTGTTCCCACCTGTGATTCATTTTCAGCCTTTTTTTCCCCCCCTTTTTCTCTCTGTAAACTTTGAATGGGACTCATTAGGGAGCACCTATCAAATATCACCTTCCACCAGATCCAGATTATTGATCTATGAACACAAAGATCTCAGCTGAATAGATGTGTCATTGTCGACATTATCTCCTGGGGAACGATGAAAATGTCAAACAATGTCCAATCTCACAATGTTTATTAAAGGGTCGGGTTATTCCCCCATCCCACACAACAGTCCTCCAACAGGTTTGGTACAAACTCGTTTAATTTCATCACCTCTTTGGTGAAAGAAATAAAGTTAAATGAGGTGTTGTTTCTTGGACAAAGCTTTGGACACTGGTCACCTTCGATTCTGTGAGATCATTGTGCAAGGTCACGACCTTTATCTTTACTTTGTCTGACATACTTGTCTACTTAAACAAATGACAAAAAGAGTTCAGATTAAAGTTGTCAAATCATCATTTGTCTCCTCGTTACTGTCGAACTTTACTATTTTTAACTATTCCTGGATTTAGGCCTCTTTTCCAGGAAAAACCTAAAGACGACTGAAATGTTGACTGAATCTCAGCCTCCAGACTCGACCTGTCTAAACATCCAGCAAACAAGCAAACGCTCTTCGAATAAACTGCTGCAAACATCCAAACACTTTCAGAGCTGCCCTTCATATCCTGGGTCGCTCGGTGTTTGGAAGAAGTCGGACATGTTTTACTTCCAATGTGGCCTTTCACGAAGCATCAACGTGAGGAATTCATGACTTTGGATTTTGGTTCCATTAAGGTTTGAAATCCACTAAATTATTATTATTCCACTGAATAAGCAAAAAAAACCCCAACTATTATCTATTGTTGGAAAAAGGTCAGTGCTTCTTCTTCTTCTGTTTCTCTCTCCGTCACTCCTTGTTTCTCCTCCCATCCATTCCCACCCCTCCTCTGAACCTCTGTCTCATCTGTTTGTGGTGATGGCTGCCATTACACAAACAACCTGTTCTCTCTTTTCATCCAGGTGCTTTCCCCTTCCATAAAAACCCCATTAGCGGTCTGTGGGTTCCCCTGTCCCACGGTGATGATGTCATAAAGTTGTGCTGTTTTCTCAGCTGTTGAGGAAGATCGACGTGAAATCGAAGCTACAAAACAGTTGGTTTTTAACCTGTCTTTTTCTTATTGAACAACTGAAAGTGGGAAACATTAAAAAAAGGGAGTTGGTCAGAAAGGCCGTAAACACAACGCAGAGGATTTTTACGCCACAGACTTTGGTGTAATTGGGGTTAAAACGATGCGTCCACTTAAAAAATGAGCCTGAGGTGACGACAGTCTGAGCACAAACAGCAGATGTAATTGGCATCTTTGGCTCGTTTTAAACCTTTAAGACCTTTAAAACCCATGTACAGATGTGACCGATCAGTTAATGCAGATAAAGACGTCGGGTAAAGGCTCAACAATCAATTACCACTTGTAGAGTCGAGGATCAGTTCCACACTGAGCTCCAGATACCATCTTCACTCTGAGCTTCAAAGTTTGAGTTTTTTTTTAAACCACGATACAGTTTGTTTTGGGGAGGAACTGACAAGGTTGGGTCACGGCATCAGTTAAAGAACGACATCTGAAAAAGAGCGGGAGCAGCTCACAGATAGAGAGCGTTGAAAGAAACGTCCCATCGACTGTATCGCCAACATCAACACGGACAATGTGATGCTGAGTGACGAAGATATAAAGACGGCTGCGAAGGTACGAGGTAAAAAAAAAAAAAAAAAAGGTAACTGAAGGCCTCATTTATATGGCACTTTTATATGTCAAAGTCTATGTACTTCTGCTTTCTTGTTATATTTTCAGGCATCCTTCAACCCTGAAGACGACGTTCGCTACATGTTACGAACCGTTTCCGTCAAAATTTGGCGGAAAAATCTGGAAAAACAATGAAAATGAACGTTTGTTTCCATCTAATGCTGCAACGTGAACTTTTCTGGTCGGCTCGGTCCATCTTTAATTGACGCTGCGCTCTTTAACATCGATCTCTTAACTTTAGCTGCACAAGGCTCATTTCCGTAAAAGGCCGATAAATGTTCGCATATCTAAATATTCAGCAACAAAAAAGCGATGAAGTTTGTAAGGGGTCAGCGGTGTTAAACTATGCGGAGCATCCTGGTTCTTCAGCTTCACCTCTCTGTGTTTACAGGACGGAGGACAGATGTGGTCACGTTCATCCAGCTGTGTTTAGTTTGGTCAGGGACTCAGATTCCTGCAGAGTTTGTGAACACTCCGCTAATGTACATATTTCTTCTATCAGTGTGTACGTCTGCGGCGGCGTGGGACTCCTCCTCTACTTATCTCCGCTCTCTGCTCCTTCAAAACAAAAGCCCCACAGATAGACAACACAGAGTCTCCGGCCCTTTCACTCCGGCCTGATACCATCTGAGGCTCCCGCCAAACCTGCAGCCGGGGCCCCCGCGGACAATACGGTCCAGATCAAAAGCAGCTCAGCTGACGTTCTTCCTATGGTTGAACTTAAGAATGTGAGACGTTACCACACACGCTCACATCCTAAAGTATTTTCTGTCCTGTTCAGAGGTGATGAGCGTCGACATGTTTAACAGCATCTCACCATGTCTA
>OMNW01025354.1:0-17167 GCA_900303245.1 Selene dorsalis
TAACTGAGAACACTCACACGCCTCTGCAGCGTCAGCGCCAGGCCCTCACAGCCCATAAGCACTCTTTGAGCTACAACAGGATGGAGCTGCCATTATGGCCACACAAACAGAGGGAAGCCTTATGAACTTTGCACAAATGCTTAGTGCTCCGGGGCTGGACAGCTCTGGAAGCCAGGGGAGATGGGTAGGTACCGGGGCGGGCTGCCAGTTCCGAAAAGCTTAGTGTTCATGCACTCAGGCCAGACAAACCTGACATTGTCCTGGGCACTGCCCCGGGGAAAGCCTCTTCCCCTTTCTTCTCTGCTACTCCGTCTCATTCACACTTCCAGCACCGTTGATTCACTGATTTGGACATGACTTACAGAGGCAAGAAGGCAAACATTTATTCACACTTTGAACTAACTGTTAAAATGCCATAAAAGAAGTGTAAGCAGATCAAATAACTCAATAACTCAACTCTCATAAATTCAACCAGCGTATATTTTCTGCTGTCACCACGCTCGACTGGCACCCGATGTATCATTTGAAATTTCTCCCCCTCTAATACAGTCTTGAGCACACACTCTTAGCTTCACTTGGATTGGGCTCATTCATACATTCAATTTAAAATGAGAAAATCCACTGCACGTCCACAGAGCACGTCTCTTCCTCGAGCTACCTCAAGCTGCTATCAAAGTGCGAGCTGACCTCGACAAGATAGAGGTCTGCAGCCGGGTCACGTCACTGGAATTTGAATAATGCTCTCTTGACCCGCTGGCCCCCCACGGGCAAGTCAGACAGAATGAGAGGAAATCACAAACCGCATCGAGCCCATTCAAAACCAAAGCCGTGTTGTGTTGTTCCCCCAGTAAAAGAACACTGGAGGTGGTTGCACCAATAGTTCATGGCCCCACTAAACCCTCAAAACGTAGCTGTGTGTTTCTAATGCATTTGCTCACACGATACTTCGAAACCTCCCTCCACCTGTCAGGTTGAGACAAATGGTGAAACACTGAGGGGAATTTTTAAAAAACGAGTTAAGGCAGAGCCATCAATATCCCTCGAGGAAAAGCAGATTGCTGAGAAAGCACGGAGACTGATTTACACGTTTCTCACCATTTGGCAAATACGCTGGCTACGCACAGTGTGAGGCTTTTAATTGAACTTTGGGCACGAGGCCCATTTCGCCAAAAAGTCGTCTGTTACTCAGTCTGTCAAAAACAGTCAATAAGCCTCTAACCTGGCACTTGCAGATAGAAGGAAGGCAACCTGCCTTTGGCTGATATCATGTGCTCCATTCTCTGCACTCTGAATCAATATGAACACCAGTGCATTTCTGTGTATGGTTATCTTATGAGTAACCATGGTAACAAGTGCCCCGATCTTCATACTGATCACTCAGGCATTAAAAAAAAAGAAAGAAAAAAAGAAAAGTTTTCTTGGGTTGATTCATTGTGGAGCTGCTCACAACAACCTGATGAGGTGTTCACATGTTTGTTTCAGGTCCCAGTTTAGGAATTCCATCGCAAACAAGTTGCAACACCGTCTGGACTCGGGAAGTACCTGCACATTATTGTCATTGCTCCCATTATTGTTGCAACTTGTGCAGTTTATGGCCTGTGACTGCAAATGAAAAACAGACAGAATTCCTGCAAAGAAATTGCCCGCATTTATGTGCAGTTCTCCATTATCCATGGCACTTTAATAGTCTCCCCAATTATTTCCAGATCTGTGTTGACAGGCGATTTATTCAGTGCAGCACACTACAAAGAAACCGATTAAACGACACATATCTAGAAACAGGTAAGTCAAAATACAGTCATTCTGTTTTATACTAAACAAAATGAATGATATTCTAAAGGTGGTGTGGTTTAAAATGTGTTGCAAGCAAGTGTTAAGTGGTTCCAGGTCTTTCAAGTCCAGAAACAGATCTGACTGCAGCCATGTGAGGACGGGAGAGAGACTGTTCTCCAGCTCTCTCAGTCAGACTGCCGGCCCTCAGAGTATCACAGATGGTGCTCTCAGCGATCATGGCAGTGATCAGGGGATCTCTTCTCCTGATTAGCACACCTACTGAACACAGTGTGCACAACAACGTCTGTTCACTCTGGCTGCACAGCACCTACAGTGGTAGGCAAACACGACTTTTACAAACAGTGCACGCTCTGCCTCAAGAAATATTGGTGATTAATTTGAAACTATTCACATTTGCATGTGTGAAAAAAACATCTCCTTTAAGTTTAAAAGGCTGAAGAGTGTATGTGTAGGAAAATAAAGAGTTCAAGATTATGTGTGTAATCACAGTCATCTACTATTTCTTTAATTCAAACCCACAATCAAACATAAATGGCAGCAATTAATCTAAGCACATTGAAGCAGAAATACTAGACCAGAACTTGGACAAAAGCAGACTGACTCGTATAGTTTCTTATCTCCTCCCGTGTAGACAAGTTCAGATGAAGTGTCCACTTAGAACTCAATTTAATCATGTTTCCCCCCAAGAATCAATAAGCTATTTCCCCCGGGTCACTTTTAGCACTGGAAAGGGCCTCTACTCCACAGCTATTTAGAGTGTGTACCCAGCTGACAGAGAGTACAGAGGCAAATATAAACTTGAATAATGAATTCATTAAGATAAACGCATTGTCTCACAGTAAAACATGTAGGCATGGTAACCGGGCTTGGCTCTGCTTTGAGATATACCCTGGACACACAGCCTTCCAAATGGTTGGAGGGATCAGCATACACACATTGGCACACAGGCTGTGTGTGCAAACATGCACCTACACACACACACATACATGAATTTACATATGCACCAACCTGCTCACACAAGTGTTCACTCTAGTCTGAATCAAATCCCCTTCTCCTGAGAGGGGGGCTCGGCTGTAATTTAATGGAAAAGTCCTGCAGGCAGGAAGCTAAATGAGAAGATGATCATGTTCATCAGAGGCAGCCCACCTGTCAGAGAAAGGTTTCATGTGGAAAGGAAACACTCAAGGCACCATCAATGTGCTCTCCTCAATATTATTAAGACAGCAAGTAGGATTAATTACTTCCGGAAAATAACTTTTTTTTTCTGCCTATAGTCCTGTGACAAGGGGAAAGCAGGACAGATAATTTAGTCGCACGCCCACTCATAATAAGCAGCAAGGATCTAACAGCCTTTTAAGGAGCGCCCTGCTGGCCACCTTTTCACACACACATCTCGGGGTCAGCCCTTTAGGAGCACTGAGGCAGAGCGGCCCGTCGCGCTACACAGTTAATCCTGCGGTGGAAAATGTCGGCGGGATCTGTCTCACATGGACGCACAGCGAGAGGCGAGGAGGCAGACCAATATTTGGGCTGAATTAAAGAGGTGTGGGTGGTTGGGTGGGTGGTTGTGTGTGTGTGTGTGTGTGTGTGTTTGGAGAGCTGGGGGGTGTTGTGGGCGAGGCTGTGTGTGTGTGTGTGTGTTTTTACACAGACATGCTTGTCAATAGGCTGGCTGCACAACTTTTCAAACGTGATCCTCACTGAGCAGATAAAAAGAACACTGGCACATCTACTTTGCAGTGCGTGTGGGCCCGCAGCACTGTCTCAATGTTAACTCAGCCTTAGCAACACTTGGAAAGCTTTGTTTCTCCCATTTGCACCTTGAAATTTATCAACTGAAAAAAGAACCACCATGCTGCAATGCCACGTAGTTCTTACTTGTCCTGATGTTTGGTGCAGCCAGCATTGGCACTGGTGGGAAACCTGTAGCCCTGTTATTCTCAGAGCCTCTCTTGATAGCCAATTAGCTCATGTCAGGTGTAGTAGCCCACAGGCACAATTCTATTAAGCACACCAGAAACCGTGCTACCATGCAAATACGCCTTCTGGCTTCACTTGATGGATTGCGCTTATCAGTGTCGAGTTATATTTTTATGTTACATATGTTCCAGGATACTTGGGACTCAGGGTAGTAGTGGTTTATAAAACTTAGAATCAATCTTTCATAAATAATTCATGGTGTCTGGAGGGAGCCTGTTGAGGAGGTGCAAGAGCATGACATTTGCCTAGAACCCTCGTGCACGACACAGACTGCTTAATAAATAATGGTGTAGCAGAGAAATTTATGGATGAGAATAAAGCAGCACCTGCCGACTTGTGGCAAAATAGGTACATTTTCCTCATTAGATGCAATTCTGAACCACCAATCATAAAAATGACTGACTTCCATCACTGCTTTATTGTGGTCACCGGTGCTAATGTGCAGCGACAAAGCTGTGGAACAAATCCTAAGATAGGAAATATAACCACAGGGACATTGTGCTGTAGGTTTGCTGAAATCTCTGCCCACCATCACACCACTGCGACAGATGTGGAGTGTGTCAATCAATTCAAGAGCTTGAAGCTCTCCGTGTTTCTAAGAGCTGTTGCCACTTGAAAGGATGCTTGAACAAATGAAACAAATGCCCGCTTCAGATTGAAACACGAGGCACACCCAGAAAGTTATCTTTCTACAACTTGAAAGGACACATGGGGCATTAAAAAATCCAGTGAAAGGGGCTTTTGGAGTTGGTTCCTTTGTCAGGCTAACATCAAAAGCTCTGCCTGAAGACAGAATATCACTTTGTTTTCTGTGTGTATGTGTGGGTGGAGGTCTACTGTTTGTTGTACTAGAAGTCACATAGAGAAGCACTTGCAGTAGTTTTCCCACATATTTATTGTTTCACGAATTTATGACTGCAAAAACCTAGTTCTTTTAGCTACTGTAACAGTATAAATATCAATTTAAACAGATTTTTTTAAACTACAATACCTTTACAAATATAGTGTCAGTCTGGCGCAGTAAACGACAACATGTTGAATGGTGGCAGAAAGTGCACGTGCAGCAACAGGTCTGCAGGTACCTGTGGAAACACTTATTAACAACATAACTGGTATATTCTGTGAACTGCAACAGCTGGCAACACTTCACACACATCACTGCACACATTTTACATTCCAGTGTCCAATGCAATGAGGGAAAAAAAAAACATTCACATACTATAACACAAATCAAATCTTTTGCTCTTACAGTTTTATGTGTCAAAACTGTGGCTTATTTCCTCGACAGACATCTTTACCACTGAAACAGGAACTGGAAGTCAGAGACCTCAGTCCAGACAGGGCAACAGTGGGCTGCACGTTTTAGCAGTGAATTTGTGACCCTATTCTCTGGTCAGTTTTAAGGTGACTGGTAACCAGTCATATGATTTTATTGACCAAGAATGATCCATGGTGGTCAGTTGGGGTAGCTCTCTGAAAAAGTGACATGTGGTAATTTAGTCGATTTAATTAGAGAGAGGTTTTGGGGAAAAAACGCCTAAAAAAAACATCCTTATTTGTTTCTACAATATCAAACAGCATTAGTGTCTTGTTACCGAACAAAACATCTAAGCTTCATGTCTTGTTCCACATTCACATCGTATCAGTTAAACCATAATTTCGAGCTGCCAAGCTGAAATAATCATTAAGGTCAGACTCAGACTTTGTATTTCTGCCTCTGAGATATCAGGAGTTTCTGGCAAGACGAGAACAACAAACAAATCAGCAAACTGTTGACTGCAAAAGCACCATCACTGGCAGACACATCCAAATAAAAGCCAATATTAACACTCACGCACTCACACTGCTCGTAGCACGGGAAATACACCTCGTGCACACGTTGTATCTGCTTTCACTTACTAACGAGCTACTATAAATACATAACACAACACAAGTTAATTCAGACCATTTAGCTGCTGTGACTACAATTAGTAGCCAGGCTAACACCCCCGAACCAAATAATGGATGAAAAAAAAATCAGAAACTGATTTTATCCTGCTAAGCTCATAACCCACCACCAAGCTTTAGGGTGAGAAATGTTGAGAAAGTGGATTGGGAAAAACAGTATTACTGCTACTAGACGTAAAGGTTTACTTGATGTAAAATCTGTCACAAAAAAACTTTATTTAAATGGAAACTTTAAACCATTTATTATGTTGTTGTTTTGTTGTTTTCAAACTACATATTCTGTGGGATGCCACAGTTCTTGAAGAGGAACTATGCAGATAAACTACACAAATATGCACATCGTCACATCGTATATGATAAATCACCCACCACTCTATTGATTGCTTTCTCACCAACGTCATTGAAAACAAACGCACAGGACCCAGAGGAAGGTTAGCAAAACAGCGGAAAAGCGACCGGATGTGCATAGTTCCTCTTTAACAGACACCAACAGACTTCTTCTCTTTTTGCAGACCACAAACCCTCCACATTGCAGAGAAATCCAAAGAAAGTAATAAAAACACCTTAGATCTCTAACCTTGCCTTATCCATCAGCCAATCGGCCAAACCCATGATCTATTAGATTTAAAGCTAACACAGACACCTGTGGGCCAGTCTATACAATTTGTGTCCAATTCATGGGGACTCCATTTCTAAAACTTCTGCTCAAGCTGTGCAGTGCAGGTCAAGCAAAGCAAAACAAAATGTACAGCACATCCTGTGTAAAGGCTTAAACTGACGGAGACTGAGAGGTAATATCAGTAAAAAGCTCTGCATTTCAAAAGAGATAATTGTGGTCTCAAGAAGTATCAAGTGGTTAGAGCAAAAGGGAGAATGGATTCCTCGGGTTCAATGTCCAAGTACTCCACAACAGCATTTAGTTGCTATGCTCCAAGTGGGATAAAATGTAATTCATTTGATCATAAAATCAAACCTACAACAGGGGCAGGGTGTGGGAAGGAAATGGAGACAAAATCGTTTGTGGTGGCATGCTACCTCTATCCATAGACTAGGCCACAGCGCTGTATTGTAATTATGCGCACTACTTCAAACACTAGGATAATATAGATTCGCTTTGTGGTTTGTAATAGATCCTGGTAACAGGTTCGCCGATAGCGATCCAGACACATAGCTGACTCCACGTGGTGTCTGGATAATCAGGTTAACTAATGATTGAATACACAGCATTGTGAGCTCCACAACAGGCCACTCAGGGGCAAACAACACAAACGGAGGAGCTCTGTTTGACTAAAAGGCACCAGTGACTTCAACCTCATTACTTCTTTTGATGCACACTTCGGCAGATTGAAAGCTGTGTCAATGATGTCATGGTGAAGGTGCAGTGTACATTCAGAGAAGAACTGGAACAATGACAACAAAAGGCGGTTCATAAAAAAGGCGAAACTACTAAGCAAAGCTACAAGATTGTTTTTGTCATGTTATAATAGTGGTCCGTTTGTTCATGGGAACATCTGACCAAACTGCTCTAGAAGACTGCATTGACCAGCAGCCTTTAGACATGGTGGGAAATGTGCACACTACTGACCTGCTGTATGTCCAATAATTAAAAGACATAATGTTAAACAAATAATAGTAAAATTTTAAATACCAAATATTATGACTGAGTGAATACACTATACAAGACAGTGAAGAGCCTGCAGATCCTCCGAGGACGCCAGCTGCTGTGTGTTCTGTACCTAAACACACATCGGATGGTAACCAGCAGCTTCTGCTGTTTATATGCAAAGAGAAGGCCAAAAAACAGATGACAAAAGCACAAGGAAGTTCAGAACATCCTCAATTTCCTCTCATGCTGCACGCAGCGCACAAGTTATGTCATGAGTCATCAGTGACAAACATCACTTAAGGTAATGTAGAGACACGGATTGCTGTGGCACTAAAAAAACAGCGAAACAGAGGATTTGAAAAACCCTAGGCTCAAATGTTGCCTGGTATGCACAACAAGAGTTTGTTTAAAAGATCCAATAATGATACTGCATGAGGCTTTGGCCATGGGGTAAGGACATCTACACGGTAATTCACTCCTGAGGCACTGATAGCAGCATGTCACTCTGTTGATCTACTGTTGCATAGTCCATTTACACCTATGTCAGCTGCGTACTTTCTGTCAAAACATCAATAGCACTATTGGAAGTGTAGTCTTGCAGGGTTCCCCAGAGTAGTTCGATAGTGTCAGCCCCGTGTTTGGCCTGTCGACCGACAACCGCTGAAACAGCTACAGGCCTTGGATCATGAAATAGCATATTGAAAATGGAATCAAGATGTAAGAAGAAGAAGTTTGATCAGTCAAACCGCTCAATACAACATTGAACCAGTTCCACAGGTTGACCAGAATGCCACTCAAGGAATACCTTTTGAGAGGTTGACACAATATCAATCCAAAAGGGCCTGGAGCCTGGCACTGCAGACTGCCTCCCAGCACCCATATAGATAAGGAGTAATTACTTTCCCAAGCAATCACTAAACCCTGCCTGCCCTTCATTTCGTTCCTCGCTGAAAGTTGGTCCAATACGGAACCACATTTTAACATCATTTACATATGGAGGCACATAGTTACTAGAATTCAATACCACCCACTGGATCAGCCAATAGTTCCAGTGCCAGCACCTGCGCTATTGGTCACTTTAACGCTTCGTTTCCCCTTTAACTTGTCCGTGCTACACTGATGTGTGTGGGCATTTGTAATAACAAAACCACACACGAGTAACTTTTTATAGATACTTTAAATGTCAGGGCTGAAGCTTTGTTCCAAATAGAGCTTTCAGTTAAAAGAGTGATTGTGAGGAAAGAAATTTCAATATTCTCTCTGACATAACATGCTTACGACCATCTTCAAGGGGGAAAATAGGGTTTTTACATGCGCCTCGTTTCCTCCGGAGACCAGCAGTCTTGTTGTCATATTTCTCATGTTCCATCATGTGTCTTGGCTTTTTCATGTTGGCCACAGCCACAGCCACCATTTAGGGGTGGACTATGCCATGTCGTGACATGGGAACCCTTATAAACGTGTTAAGAGCCGGAGGCATTAGCATTTTGGATGCTGCTGAATAGAGGCATTTGTTCCTCTTCCTGTGCCTCCCTGAAAGACTCTATTAAAAGGGTTTAGCAATTGCTCTGTTTTGGACATATTGAAGTTGGGACAGCATGGAGAGAACATTTGACAGTAGATTTTCCTAGAAGATGTTTTGTTTTTATTCAGCAATTACGCATTTTACTTTCCATTTTAGTATTTGTATACAGAAAAATGTAACCAGATAAATGGGGTAAAGAAAAAAAATCCGCCCTCTTTTCTGTAATTTAAACACTAACACTTTTTTTATATGTTGTTCTTGCTCCTGTCAAAGTTAAAGACATGGAACAGAAACAATATATCCTACTAGAAGGTTACTGAGTGAGTGAGGGCGGTTTTAGATCACATACAAGTTAAGAGCAAACTGTGATTCATTCATTTATGACCTTCTCTGGCTGTGACAAAGGACAAAACCAACGACACCCAAAAGAGAATACATTTGCCTTAAATATTTAATCTTCAACTGACACTCCTTTTTTCTTTTTGTTCGCATACCTACAGATGCTTTATGTCATGAGGACAGAAGTGTTTAATGTATTCTACCTTGCTGCTTTTCAGAAGGCTGGTAATAGACCAAACAGAATCCCTCTCTGCTGTTCGCTCCATTAACGAAGGCTTTGATTGATCTCTGATTCTGCCTCATGCTGTGGACACAGCGGGATCTGTGGTCAGTCCAAGGCAGGCTCTTTGCTGTCTGGCATCCCAGCTTTCATCTCCAAACCTTTAACAGTTTACCTGTTACATGCGTAATGGATAACTCATCCATAATGCATATTCTTCAGCTGTGCCTAATGATGAACAATGGTCAGTGTGCTGCATCTTAGCAACGTGCATACATTTCTCAGTAGGTGGCTTTGATTTTCCCCTCACCAGTTGTCTGTGGTAGCCGGGGCACTACCACCACTGATCCAGAATGAGGTTATTGAAAAACAGAATTGATCAAAATGCAAGTGAACTAGATACAGTATAACTCTTTGGAAATTACAACTGTAAAATCATGTCAACACATACATTTTTATAGAGGCCTTGTTGTTTGGAAAAAATTGAATTTTTGCAAGACAAGTTTGTCAGAGGACATTTAAAATGTAAAGTACAGGATTTATACAATTAAGCAACCTTGGACAAGTGACTGCAGCCTTCTGCCAGCATGCTTAATTATGTGTTTTTGGGTTTGTCATTTCCACAACACTAATGAGTTTGCCCTTACTGGTCCGGAATCAAAGGTAATATAATTAAAACCAAAAATTAGAGCCAGGCCAACATATTGGAGGGCGGATATTATTGACAGCAGCTGGCTTAACAAAGACAGATGTGTCAGGGCACAAATGAGTTGGCAGTGCAGCATATTAAAGATGAAACCCTAAAGAATGAGATTGTTCATTTAGCTGTGAAATACTTTCTCTTTTGACTTATTTTACCACTGTGTCTGTGAGCTCTCTGCGACTGAAATAAAACTAAAGGAACACCAGCCGATAAATTGTTCAGAGAATATTTTGATCCCGAAAATCATTAATCATTGGCCCCAGAAGTCCCATTTTAGTCAGCCTCCAACCAAAGAGCAGCACGGGATCCCGTCCCCTGCTCCATATAGGGGATTGATCTCCCTCAATATGAGTATTGAACGGCATCAGGTAGGGGCAGAGCACAGCCACTGAACTAATCACTGATGACGCCCTACTTGCCAGAATCACCCTGGATTCAAAAGTCAACACATAAATCAAGTGGCATCTCTAGTGAAATCCTGATGAGAGCAGCTGAACCAAGCAGAAAACCAAGCACCTTTATTCTGCATCCCATAGCCTGTAAATGGCTTACACTAAGTAAAATAAATATGTTAGACGGTGACAAACCATACAGTCTGTGCCATGACATCAATTAACCAGCCCTTTCAGTAGTGAGGACAACAGGGAACGACACTGATTTAACTCTACCTATGATATACAGTGAATTTCCTGCACGCTCTCAGGAGCACATACAGGAGTTAAATTACTGTGAAAGCTTATTGATTTGTAAAGTGTACATTTGGAGGAGGGAATGATTGTGCCTAAAGGCAGGGAAAGGGCATGCACAATGACTGCAGGCTCTTCAGTGAAGAGTTCATTTGGATGGCTGAAAATCTATACTGCCACTGCAAAAAACAGCAGGATCGGGGTTGGGCGATGTCAGCCTTTGCATGTAATTGGAAAAAGATGGCTATCTAAAGCTTTTCACCATGACTGAAGAAAAAAAAAAAAAATTGATGAATGTCCCTTGTCAGGACCCTATATTGATTTTCAAATATTGCTTTTAACACTTTTTTTTTTTTTTGGGAAAAACAGAGGTGATAAATCTTCATTCCGCCTAAAATTTGCACACAGATTATGTACAACCATGCTGGAGCATTTCCCATCTCAAGATGCTTATAAGGCTATTTGAAATCTTAAAAGACAATTAGGAGTCCAGGGACAGCACAAACATCGCCCATCAATTCTACCAGCCCCATCCCCCCAGTTAACACTACCACCACTGTTCATCTTTCCTCCCACATCCTCTCCGCTCAATATTGAAATGAGTAAAAAAAAAAAAAACGCCATCTTTTCTCAACCTTTAAATGAAGATAAACAAGGACCAGCTCCTCAGTAAGCCTCCTTTGATGATTCAAGGGTGGCTGAAAGAGGACCTCACAACAAATGCACTCATGGTGGCTCCCAGCTAGTTGGGTTATTGCATCCTGCGTCTTGCTTTAAAGAAACAGAACCAGTGAATTCATCTCTCTTGATTTAATTCATGTGTTCACACCCCCCGAAGTCTCAGATGAGCCCAGAATGTGCCGAGGCAGCAGAACGGGGACAGCCATTAGTGTCCACAGTGGTGCAGCTCTAATGATGATGGCTGTGGACTTGCTGTGCTCTGCATTATGGGAACCAGAGCTTCTGGCTCTGGTCAGACTGGAAAAGGATTCCCCAGCATGCTCTTGTGTAGATGGTAGCCTTGTTGGATTTCGGGTGTCAAGACCAGAACCAAATGACTCAGAACAACATCCCTTTGATGCAGACACATATACCTTTGATCAAACCAGTTTCCCTCTCTCTTACGTGTTCATTTTCTCTGCTTTTGAAGTCAAAAGCAAAAAAAAAAAAAAAAAACATCTACAAATTAACCAAATCAAAGCAGTGGAATCCAGTGGAAAACCTGAGCCTTCTACCTGGGTGCTGTTTACTGACCGTGGAAAAGGATGAAAGCTGTGCCATCACTTTAATGGCACCACCTCCTGCTTTAACACGGCAGCAGGAAACTGGAGACATGCAGGCTGATAAATCAGTCCCTGTGTATGCGGGTGGGGGTATTTTGATACCATTTTCCCTGCTTTATTGGGAAAAACAAATCCCTCTCCAGTTGCTGTTGGGGAAAGTGTCAGGTCTCTTCAGGCTGAGCACTGTAATGGACTCCCCAGCCTACAGCTATGCTTACGGTTGACTTGATCAATATTGGTCCCTGTTTCACAATTCACAGAAAAATAAACAGATAGATGTGACACCGCTGGCAGCACACACTCACCCTGTAACACTGTGCTTGTCTAGCTCCATACAATATGTATCACCACACAGAGAGTAGATGAATATCCATTACTCACGTCACATATTCAGTGTGTTTCTTTCCCTTCAGGGTGGTAATCATGCAGTCACAAAGTGATGTAGGAGGGTCCGGGCCTGAGAGCTTTTCTGACAAATTCTTTCTATCACAGCTGCTTCACCATCTGCGTTAGAAAACCATGTAGAGAATTTAAATTACGGTCACAACCACCACCAGTGTGTGTAAAATTCATCCACACTAATGGTGTAAAATAAGCAATTAAACAACTTGATAAGTTGGTCCAAGAAAAGATGTTGTATAATTAAATGTGTGCGGGTCAACATTTTGAGCGACACCACCACACATGAAGTACAAGGAACGTCGCTGTGGTGATTTACATCTCCCTGATGCAGCAGATCAAAATAGCGCTGCTGTGAATGCTGGGAAAATCCTCCTCTCTTCAGTGTGATGCTAACATGACTCTGTCAACTCGCAAACACGGCATCAGTCGTTCTTTGTTGAGCTAAGACACAACTCTCCCACACACACTGGAGAGGGCTCATTGTTTTTTTCACTGGGTTTGAATGAGTCTTTACACTCTGCTCATGTAGCGAGTAAGACCGGGGATGTTGTTTACTTCATGATGGAGATGGCTGAACCCAACCCAATGAGGAGCAGCTCCGGTCTAAACAGGGTTGAAAAATGAGGGTTGTGTAAAGAGGGTTAAAACAGTGTTGCGAAATCTGCATGAAGGCTCTTTGAGAGGCAGCTGACTATGTCCGTGCTCACTGGAAGGAATGCAGTCTGTTCTATTATAAACAGGGGAAGAGGCTGCCAGTGGACTGCCCTTCATAGAAAGGCACAATACACAGGGTTAATAGCAGTGCTTCTGGCACACTTTTGACCCCTGCTAAAATCCCATCGCACTGCAGGTGGTAAAGAAAAAAGGGGGGCTCGAGTATTAAAGAGGCCTCTGTGTGTCGGTAATGGCATTCGACACGGAGCACAGGAAGACCTGCTCGTAACCTTCAAACCCTCTGTACCTCCTCCACCAACGAACCACAGGAAGAAGCAAAGCCATCTGTAACCTTGGTCTTGGCTGCAAATGGAGACCCGGGGACTGCTCAGCACTAGGGGATGTGATCCAAATGTTTCGACAGCAGGTGAGTTACGCCACACGGCGAAGCCAAGGGGCCTATGCAGCACCAGTTCAGCGAGAAGACAAGCACCCTGAGGGGAATCAAACCTACAGACTGAATTTCATGAGGGCATGTTGGCCACCAGCTCACCCACTTCACTGTCTGAAAAGGATAATCACAAGTCCATGACACAGGGTGTAAACTGTGGCTCAGCTGGAGAAAGTGGCTGTTAGAAAGGAATCACTGAGGCATAAAATGGTTTAAAAACAGAAGGTATGAATTTGTTATGTATCGTGGAGGGAGAGCGCGCGTGAATTCGCCGGCTGTCAGAAAAACTGACAGACCTCAAGGCTAATGGTGTCAATTATAGTCACTGTCTGGGGTGATCTGCGCGAGCATCCTGCGTCAAACTGTCACTCTCATGATCCCATCACATCTCCCACCGTGGTCTCCTAAATTATTATGACCCCCGCAGAGCTGGCAGAGCTCTTATTCAACAAATTTCATAAGCTGGATAAATCACAGAGGTGACATCAACATGACTTCAAAGAGCTTCAGATTAATAAATCTATTTTTCAAGTTAAAACAGGTGTAATTCCCTTTTTGCTGACACTGAAGCGCACGCAGAAAATGTGTGAGAAACACGTCAGTTTGCATTACAAGTCAGCGTGATATGTAGTCCCACATGCACAGCTCTGTCGTGGTGCGCCTCTCACCTCAGTTTAAGAAATGGAAATACAATTTGACTAAATTCCTACGAACGACATTCAGAGTTCATTTTTCTCGCCATTATGAAGACTTTTTTTTTTTCTAAGCTACAGTTAATTCAGGAGAAAAGCCATCACGCATGACTGACTAGAATTTAATCTGCAGTTTTGAAAGAATTCATAAGACACCAGTGGTCCGTCAGGGGCTGCTGTGTGATTCTGGTGCACTACGAAACAAAGTTAGACCACCATTTCACAGAATAATAATCCTGCTTCTGTTATCATACTTGGAGCAGATGCAAGAGAATTAGAGGCAAAGCCGTCGACCAACATGTCACTCTCTCAAGAAAATAAATGACGGTGGCATGAAATCAATTTAAATGCAAATGTGAGTGTTAAAAACAACAAACTGCCTGCAGTGCTGTATCTCGAGGAGTTCCAGTGATGAAGGTGAATCAAACAAGTGAAGACCACCTGCTGACTGGGAGTGCAGGGAGAGAGTCATGGAGAAGTGCAGGCCAAAAAAAAAACCCCAATGAAAAACATGCCTGTGATACATGTCATATGAAGACTGATAGGAGCATTTCCAGGCTGAAGCCCAGGATATCAAAGCAGGATTTCACTAGGATCACCTTTATTGATCTGTTTTTGTTTCTCGAAGCCACTGCCTCAAACCTTTAAGCCATTTTAAATTGGCAAAACACTCACGCCGAACGCCTGTAGGTTTCCTCTTACAAAGACTTAACAACTTTGACTGAGCACAAAAATTGTGGCTCCACTGGTTCACTTGGAACCCGGACCAGATTAAATCCAGATTTAACATGGCCTACAGATGTCTGCTGTTGAGCCAAATGTAATTGCATTTCCTGTGCTGGGGAAAAAAAAATCACTCTGTCTTACTCTAATTTGATAGTTCATTTTATCAATGTCTATTAAGTATAAAATATGAGTGAATCTTAAATAAAACAATTTGTTAGCGTGACACGAACCCAGGATAAGAGGATTCTGTATTGATGATGTTTCCTGACAAACCAATAAAAGGTTATTATTGTCAGTATTAATATATAATTAAATATTGGTTGCTGTTAATCAATAGAATCAAACAAATGTCTTTTCTTTCCCTGTTAATCACAAACGTGAAAAGAACACCATTTTTTATTCCCTTTGTAGGTTGTTAAACTAACTGTGTTAGCTCACAGTGTATTCTGTGTTTTTCTTTCCGTGCAAAAGAAGCACAAAGTTCACACAACACAACACTGTTTCAAGAAAAAACCCTTCAAAGTGTTGTAGTAAGAGTTTGGGTGAATCTACTGTGGAAATATATTCTGTTCCCTCGTTTTCTACTATACTACAAAACAGACCTTTACAAATCTATACTGCAATCCACTGACTCTACTGTAATCTGAAGGTCCGATCTGTTGCATTACAGTGTTTGCATGCTAAAAGGAAAATAATTCCAATTATGGAGGATGCTTAACTGGTTGGCATTTCATAATGAGCACTACACTCAGAATTAGCATTACTCTTGTAGTTGTGTTCAGGAAAAGCTGCATTACACTGATTAGCTAATGCAATTAATCAGTATTTACCCCTACCACTGCCCTGTTGCGTGTTCCAGTGAGTCAATTTGTGAGTAAAATAATTAGTAATTTTGTAGCGGGCTGTTTTTTTAAGCCTCAGAATAATAATAGTTCTACCTAACCAGGATGAGACCTCGCGACCGGTCTCACTTATACCTAAAATCCATCTCCCAACAGTCATTAAAAATCCACTGTAAACCGCAGAAAATGTTACAAGGTGAGGTCTTTTGCAGCTCGATACGGGGCCATAAAACGTGCTCTGGCAAGAAGTCTTGTTTTCTACCCACAAGAATTTAAAGGTGTAAAAATAATGAGGTCAAAAAGGTGTGTAGTTCATAACTGCTGGTCTGCGGGTCACACTTGTAAAAATGGAGAGCGGCGCTCCCCCAAGCTGATGAATTAATTTGGATTCGTACCAGCTTGGCAAGACTCTTTCACTCAACATTTGCACTGTCTGGGTGTGAGTACATTAAGAAGGAGGCATGCTGAGCTGTAACTCTTGGAAGGACACCCTTAAGGACAAGTGCAAAGACTCTCAACAACTATTACAGCTCTAAAAATCTGCTGAACATGTTAGTTATGAAGAAAATAGTCCAGTTCTGGCACAGATAGGATGGCTGTGCACCTGCAGCAAAATACTGCAATGGTGTACCTAATGGACAATACCTGCACAATCCTGCAGGACCAGGCTTCTCAATTCAGTTTATATTGAGAAGGAAGGTCTAAAAAATCTTTTCGTTCCCGTATTGGGTCATTTGTTGTCTGCACATTGTGATTGAACATAAATGACAATTTGAGGCCAATCAACTAATACAACCACAACAAAACAAGAATTATACTACTTTCTCATGCGCTAGCCCACTTAGCTAATTGACCACTCAGCGGCTCAGCCTCTTTGTTTCATCATTCTAATCATGCTTGATCTGCCCTCTAATCTCCCATTTGGAGGATAGCACTGTGCTTGACTCTGGGCCGCAATGGGCCAGTAAACAGCCTCTTACTATGCAGAGCAAGTGCTCAGCTCACATGTTCACACTAAATCAACATACGTGTAGCTGCACTGGCTTGGGGCTCCCAGCAGTCCACTTACAGTACCCAGCGGAGCCCAGCACAGTGTAATGAGATCCCGGGGGACGCCTCTGGACACTGGTGCCCTCACAGCAGACCCTGTCCCGCAGACACACATGACCCACCTACTTCTACACAGGCTGTTACAGCATTTAAGGGACACATTATCTCATACAAATGATCAAGTATTGATTTGTTAGGTACCGCATCACATCTGAATGTGCAGGGGGGAGGGGAATGGGGTTCTGTGTAAAAAAAAAAAAAACCTTA
>OMNW01025355.1:0-12972 GCA_900303245.1 Selene dorsalis
GCAGCTGTAGTAAGTTTGGACGGCCAGAGTCCTGACATTCATGAGAATTATCAGTGTCCAGCCTGCTGTTCCTATGCCAGCATGCTAGGCTAGCAGGTCTCAGCTTCTTACTCCCTGTGGTAGAAACTTTGTCACAAAACAATAACAAGTATTGTAAAGAGGGACTTGGGCCCGGATCTGGTCCCGATCCCGATCCCGATCCCGACCCCAACCCCGATCCCGGTCCCGATCCCGATCCCGATCCCGGTCCCGGTTCGGGTCCCGGTTCCGATCCCGATCCCGGTTCGGGTTCCGGTCCTACTCCCGGGCTCCACTGTGGCTCTGGTACCGGTTCCGGTTCTGTTGGTCTTGGTTCTGGTCCTGGTACCGGTTCCGGGTATGGAACCCGGACGTTACAGGAACCGGGAGTAGGACCGGAACACGAACCGGAACCCGAACCGGGACCGGGACCTGAACCGGGACCCGAACCGGAATCGGAACCGGGACCGGGACCCGAAGCGGGACCGGGATCGGGGTTGGGGTCGGGATCGGAAATTACAGCAAGTGGAATCACGTGCTATTGTATTTTTTACTGCACTGTTTTACCTAACACATTTTCATATTAAGATTTTACAAATAAACATGATGAATTTATAACATACAATACATTATTTAGATAGAAGCAGTTTCCAGTTTGAACCCATCGTCACCAGCACCACCATCACAGTGCAAATTGCCATCATATGGTTTACTGTAGTTACGGTTGAGATGTAAAGTAAAATGCTGCAATGATTATGTGGGGTTTGGAGGATTTCTACATCGTTGTTTTATTTGAAGTCAAAGATCTGAATTCTTCTTCCACCGCTGCAGCTCTGTGCCTGTTTGTTCCAGGAAATGGAAATGTGGTCAGATCCTTTACTTCATCCAGCTGTAATTCAGAGTTTTATAATAACACATTCAGTGTATCGGCTGAAAAATTGATGATGATGATGTGTCAAGGCACATTATCTAGCTGTTTTCACAACGGCTTGATTGTTTGACCCATAATCATCAAGAAACCAAAAAAATGTCTAGCATGACTTGAATGTCCCACTTTGTCCAAAACCTAATGAGAAAAGCTGATATTTTATTATAGAGTTTTGGGGAAAACACAGTTAATTATTACCATTTACTTATCTATCATTCAGTCAATTTTGCTAAAATCTGAAAAGAGCTGTGGGACAAATGCAGTACAGTGAAAAAATAAAATGGTCTATCGTGAAATATCATAAAATACTCAGGCCCAGTTTTAGTTTTACGCTTTGTGAGGACAGCATGGGAGAATCTGTGTTGGCTGGTTTTTATAAAACGCATGTTGTACATGTGATGGTACCTGTGTGTCCAGTTGGGCTGGGTTTGTACCGTATTGTCACTGTATGTGAGCGGCTGGATTTAACCTCAACAACAATGAGGGGAAACATGCAGAGAGTTTGCTCTGAGGCCAAAACACTCCCAGACACCCACCAGCACACTCCTTTATACACTCCTCACTATATTGAAGGCAGATGTTGGAAAATTGACTGTCATGCAGAGGTGGAAAAACCCAAAACAGAACGATCCATCAAGTGGAAAAATCATAGAATTGGTTTCATAAGACACCCCTCACTTCAATACAAGTGAAAACCAGCATGAAATTTGTCACTTTGAGCAAAAAACAAATCGACAATCAACAAAAGAGTGCAGTTATGAAAACATATTGTTTCCAGAACTAGCCAGCTAATGTATTGTAGCTAACTTTTCAGTAGCCTATCTTAGCATACCAACTGGAAGCAGGGGAAACTGTTATCCTAGCTTCATTCAAGAGAAACATCCACCCTTCTGTTCCACTACAACACAACTTTGGGAGTTGGTTGTGTAAGTGTGTATCCGTTGCACTGTCACTGATGTTATTGTTATGTCCTTTCTGGTGTGTGAACGTCTGTGTGTTGTGTTTTTCAGTGTGTCAGGCTCAGGAGTACGACTACACACCGGCTCCGGACTACGACAACGACTACAACGCCACCTTCGATTACAGTTTCTATAGTAAGTTTCACATTAGTTAGAAAACATTCTGGACGACTGACCCATGTTCATCAGACAGGTGATATAGTATTTAAGTGATTTTTAAACATAATTAGTGAGAAATAGGCTTATTATTTGTGTGTTTGTGTCAGGTGTAACGGTTAAATTACCGGTTTTGGTGTTGATGTGTCATAGGTAACACCAGCCAAGAGGATCTGGAGAAGTTCAAGGAACAATTTGTCGGTCAGGACGAGGGGGGGGACGAGGGGGAGGACACAGGAGGACGGCAGGACGAGGTGGGAGTAACTGTTTCCACAACAAGCACTGAAGGAACCACAAAGAAGGCCACATTTGACGTTAATAACGCTTCATCACTTCCTGTTTCTCTGGTAAGAATGATAGATTTACTGAACATCAGCTGTAGATATCTGATCCACTGAGCTATACTTACACCTGAGGTAAACCAGGCTTAATTAAACTTTATATCAACTCAACTAAACTGAAGTCAGACTAAACTCAGGTTTAACCCAGTCCTGAGCTAAATGTTGGATAACCCAGGTCATAAACCAGAGGTCATGCAGTGACACCTTGACCTGAACAGTTTATCTGAGGTCATCACTAATGAGACTTTCAGAAATCCACGTTTTCATCAGATACGACTCCTGCAACCTGAGCTCACTCTTATTTACCTTACCTTATTTAAGCGTTGGAGGTTCTGCTGTTACTGAGGCTTTTTTATTATGATATCAGAACATCTTTTCATCCCGCGCCAAACTCTTCCAGACTGGTAGTACACCATTTGCTTTTCAGCTTTCACATAAATCACATGAAACAGGAGTCAGAGCCAGTGGGAGACCTGGACCTGAAGAACCTGAAGGACCCAACGATGTCATGATCTGAAAGATGAAAGATGATTCTCGCTCATTTTTCCTATGGCGACTAATTTTAAAAACTGCTGATTCAACAGTTGAGAGCATATGGTTTCTGTTAACACTGTGTGTGTGTGTGTGTGTGTGTGTGTGTGTGTGTGTGTGTGCGTGTCCATCTGCTTCCTATAAAAGTGAAGTTGATGTCTGCCAGCATCAACAATCACTCTCTTAATATCTTTAAATCCAACTCTTTGAAATGAAACGTGTTGTAACAGAGAATGTGAGAAAAGTTAAACCAACAGTACAAACTGAAAACAACGCTCATGTGTTATCGTTAATGTCATCATGTGCTTTTATTTCTCACAGAGCAAAGCTGCTGCACACACTTCAACGCACATCAGATGATCAGATTTCTATTTAAAAACAAATAGCAGTTTGGCTGAATGCACAGGGCTTCTTCACACATGTTGCGTAACTCTGTCCACTGGATGTTGTAAATAAGCCAGAGGACGTAGAACGGAGACAGCGAGAAGCAGTCTGTCGTTTAAAGGCTGTGTGGTTTTAGCGGTTAAGTCGCCTGAGGACGGTCTGTCATGTTTCCGAGGACGACAAGACATGTGGACCACAGATAAATGAGTCTCAGTGCTCGGCTCCTCACAAAAGAAAAAGTAAAATCACACATTGTTCTCCTTCACCAGAGGAGGAACCAAAAGTGCTGAAAAAAACATCAGAGACTTTTCTTTGTCTAAACCTCAGGACCTGTGAGGACAGTTTGTCCTCTTCACCTTCAGGTCTCCGTTGTATTTTCTGACACTTTTACAGTTTCAGGTTGATTCAGCGACATCTATAAAATGTCTAAGTCTCTCTCTTTTTACCTCTCAGGTTACAGACAGTCTGTGCAGCTGTTCAGGAGTAAAAATGACTCACACAGAGTTAATGTTTCAAATACGAAGATAAAACTCTGAAGTAACAGATCAGGCTCCATTTACAAAAGATTTATGAGCTAATTATCAGTTTTATTAACATCTAATCAATCACTTTGTTTTATGAGTCAGTGACAGGACATCAATCCTTTCCCAATGAGCTGAAACTGAGATTTTCTGGCAAACAGCTGCAGAACATCTGGATCAAACTGATTGTTGGGACCTGATGTTAATAATCCATCAGGTCTTCTTGCAGACTTGTGAAAAGTGTGAAACCCTGAGTTCTTCTCAGAGTTTAACAAACAGTTCAAACTGAATCATTACAGAGATTAATTATTAAAGCATCAGATCTAACGAGGACACTCTGATGCAGCAGCGTCTGTATGTGTGAGTGTGTTGTTCTCTACATTTGAACCAGTTTACGTTTCACACACAGATGTCCCAGAGTCAGTGTATACATTTTACACATTCAATGGTTCTGTAATAATAAATCTGCAGGTGTAAAATGTTTGGTCCAGATGTTCTGCAGCTGCACCAGTCGGGAAAACATCACTCTGAGTGTGACGGTGTGTTTTCTGTCTGCAGGAAATCAGGACGCTCGTCTGGACTCTGGTGATCCTGATCAGTCTGAACCTGCAACAGCTACGACACACACTATGAGACCAGACACACACTCAGCAGGTGAGACACACACACACACACATGATGAACAAGTATAAATTATAACAGAAACATTTAAACGATGGACTCATTCAGTATAGTACTCTGCATAATGGGCGCTTTTACTTTTGGTATTTGAAGTATATTTTGATGCTGATACACAACTTTTACTCCAGTGTAGTATTCATAATTTTACTTCAGCAGAGGATCTGAATACTTCTTGTACTTCAGCAGAGTACTTGAGTAAAAGTACTTTACATTTGCTTTCCAGCTTCACTGTTGTGTTGAATTGTCGTGTAGATGTAGTTTGTTGTTTGTCCAACAGGAGGCGCTGCAGCCTCTCTCATCTGACACACAGAAACACACACAAGTAATGATGCAGCCACACAAACACAACCTGTGACCTGGAGTCTCAGGGTTTAAGACATCGTCCGGTTGATCACATCGTCCTCGTTCGATCTGATAAAAACATTAAAACGCCTGAGGAATAAAAACTTACATATGAATCTAATATAAAAAATAATCATGTGTAAGTTTCAAGAGCTGAGACCAGTGTGAACCCGTCAGACTAAATTTATTCAATTTATTATATTTATTCAAATGAATTTATTCAGTTTGATAATTAATGATGACAAAAAACACACTGTTGTGTGTTGAGATGCTGCAGATTCACTTGATGATTGTCCTGAGTTAAACCTGCAGTTTGTGACATTTACGACACAAACCATCGATAAAACCTGACGGAGATGATGAAACATTTTACTCCTCAGCAGAATTATGTAATATGATAATGATGTGTCATTATTTGTGTCAGAAACTGAGATTTAACGCTTCATTCATGAACATTAAAGTAGAAATTAAAACACAATGTGATAATAACATTGATTAAAACAGCAGCACCTCACTCTGACTGTTTGTCTCTTCTTGTCATCCAGATGTTGTTGGGTGCGTTTGATGCGTTAGAAACCACCGAGGGTCACCTGATCTGAAGGTGGGGAGGGGTCGCTACTCCCTCTGTGACCTTTGACCTCCGCAGATAGTGACTCCTCCTACACACAGCAGCTACCTGTCTGTCACCTCGGCGTGGGACCAGGTGGAGCTTGACCAATCACAAACCTTTATCAGCACCTCAGTTTTTTTGAATATAAAAACTTTATCACATTTGGAAGAGATGTTTTTCACAGCTTATCACTTTTTTCTTTTTTTGAACGTTGGAGAAACAGAACAGATGCAAAACATGAACATTTTAAATACAGGGCCATCAAACGTGAGTATGGAAGCCTATTAATGACAAAACTGTTTGAGGGGGGGGGGGGCCCACACATTCATCAGCACAGTGATCGATCAGTGAACCAGCAGCAATACAACAATAATCATGTTGTAAAAACATTTTAAACAGGCATCACAATGATAAATTTAAATAAATCATCTAATAGTCATGTTTCCTAACATGAATAAAAAGCAGTAAACCTGATTAGACCGTATAGACTTTGGGTCTGGTCTGACTGATGCTCATTACCTCATTTATCACAGAATAAATTAAATGTAAAGTTTCATTTCGATAAATGAAATGTTCGTCCAATTGTCAGTTTGAAATGAGACTTTTTTAGATACATTTCTTTCTGAAATCAGGCCCATTGTACAAAGGTTATATGAATTTGCCACTGTTGTTCAGTCGTGTTGTTAAGGAGCCTCCATATGTTCATGTTTCCACCAGCTCACGTTGTGAAACCCTCTCACTCACCGTATATTTTACATTGTAAGATCAGGAAGAAAATATATATTTTTTTAAATGATAAAGAAACGAAGAGAAATTTCAGGAATTTTAAACCCGTTTTCTGGTGTGTCTGTTTTTCATAGTTTCACCTCCTCATGTACTCAGACTGTTTTTTCTCCACAAACCTTTTCACGTCAGTTTCACTGGGAATAAAAAAGAAGCGGCACTTTGGAAACAAGCAGCACTTATCAGTTTATTTCATCATGTTTTTATTATTTGTTATAAATTGTTCTGAGGAAAGAAACCGGATGTAAAAATGAAAAAATAAAAATAAGACCAAAGTTCAAAAACTCATAAACCAAAGTATTTTACTGCTTTGGCCTGTCAAAGTAAAAGTCCTGAGAAATCATACTGCTTTTATCTTGAAAATCTTTCGACTGTTTGTCTTAGTTTTGTTTATGGGACCAGATATATGTTGTTTAGTGGTCAAATATTTGAATGAAGCGATAAGAAAAATAAACGTGTTTTGTTTTTTTTTCAGGAGAGGAAATAGAAAATGTAAGAATTAAAGTTTTATAATGTTACAGTAAATAATGGAAATATATTTTCTTTTTATCAAAACAGAAACGAGTAGACAAAAACATGATTTGACTTTCAGAACAATCTAGACAGATTTATATTTGCTTTATTGTTTAATGTTTGTCTGTTTGTGTTTTTCAATAAAATAAATTAAAACTTCTGAACAGTGTCTTATGAATGATTTAATGTAGTTGTCCTGCTTTTCTGGTCCTCCACACCCAAGAAGCAGAAGTTTTACAGCACTGAACATTTAATCAGGTTGTTGACGATAAGTTGATCAACAGAATCCTGATATTATTGATTATATGAGGCATATAATGATCTATATAGACTCAGTTGGATAATTAAACTATGCTTCATTAGCTGTTGTATTTTAAAGTTTGTATCTGTCACAGTCCTGAGCTGTGACCGACCTAAACTCTTCATGTTTCCACATACGAATCAGATGTTGGAGTAAAAGTCTGAGCCCTCGGTGTCTGCAGGGAGCCCGCAGGCTTCACATGTGGCGGGTTTATTTCTGGTGGCCTGCGTGTGACTGCAGTTTTGATCGTGATCGGAGGTGTCTGTTAACGAGAAATGAGTCCGTCAGTGTCACAAATTCACAGCAAGAGCCGAGGAGGAGGAGGAGGAGGAGGTGACGGATGCCTGAGGCTGCACAGTTATTTCAGTCCAGGAGGAATCTGCACGACACGGCACGACGACGTCCGAGAGTCTCCATACCACTGCTGTTTATTATGAGTTCACCCTTTTATCATCTCAACAGTCAACAAAGTATGTCTTGAAGTTCATCCAGACTTGTTTAAGCTCTGGAAATCCTCTGCTGTGATTAATAGTTTGTTTAACATCTACTCTTACTCCCTCGTTGGTCTGGAAACTCAGATTTTAAGGCTGTTGAGACCAGAACCAGGGACCAGAAGATGGATCCCAACAGTTAGCATGGTTAGCATCGAGAGACAAGATGAGGTGAGATCATCCTTTTATTCATCCCACAACAAGAGTGAAAGGAATATAAAGCACAGGTAATAAATATAAAGTGACAGAAGATAATAACTGTAAGAAAATGTTGTGTTGTGTTGTTTGTTTGTTGTTCTCTCTCAACTGACAAAGTGTCGTGTTTATTTTAGCCCCGCCCCCTCCATCCCCACAGTGTGACCGGATTGGTTGTTTGAGTTTGTGATGTATGAACGTCTGGTTGTCTGAATCTGTCTTTAGAAGAAAGAAAAAACATCACGTGGATGTTTTACAGTGTAAAATGGATCCACTGTAAAACAAGTTTTTTCATCTTTCTGTTCAGTTTATTGATCTGATATGAGTTGATCATTTTCAATCACTCATATCAATAAACCTGGTTAATGTGTAGTCAAGTCTCTGTGGGTGACCCTTACAGACTGAAGCATTTACTACATACACACACACACACACATACACTGACCTGCAGGATGAAAGGTGTTTTTGATGATAGCACTGTGTGTTGTGTTTGGTCTCAGTCTGTGACCTTCAGTAAAAACTCTGCTGTCAGATGATAACACGTCAACACAACTCTGTGCTACACACTCTTAATAAACATACACACACACACTGAGGTTTCAGCACTTTCCACACTGACGGACTCTCCTCTGACGACAAACAGCAGCAGGTTTTTTCAGGCTGAGTTACTCACACACACTAACAGACACGCACGAAGATGAAGTTAAATTAGATACTAAAGGAGCAGGGCTGAATCTCTATCATTAGCTCAGTTGTTTAAGGTTTAATCCTGGTTTGAATCCAGTTTAAACTTTAAGTTTAATCTTTGTAGTGTAGCTAGTTGTAACTAGTGTAATCCTGACTTAATCCTGGTTTGAGTCCAGTTGAAATCTTGTTTAACGTTGGTGCAAATGTGGTGGAAACCTGCTTTAATCCTGGTTTAAACCTGTGTTACTGGCGTTATCTTAACCTGCACCAGGTGCTGCCGAAATAAAAACATTTAAGCACATTTATGATGAATATGAATGAATATATGATGAAAAGTGGTGAATATGTACATATATACATATCTGTGTCTTTACTTTGTGTTTATAATGCACAATTTATTCATAATTCAAATTGATCTAATCAATATGTGGCTCTTTTAATGATCCACTGACCGATAATCACACAGGTGTTTTCAGTCAGGAACAGGAGATCAGGCTGTGACTGTAATCTTCCAGCTTTGACACATTAATGTTAAACTTTTCTAATCTCTAACTTTCAGCTGGAGCCTCATTTTTCTTCTCCTGAAGGTCACTGATGTCTCCAGACGGAGGAGGAGGAGGAGGAGGAGGAGGAGGTCATCCGCTGTCTTCTTCTTCTTCTTCTCTGGTTTTTTTCTGAATAAACAGCGTCCTGTGTGATGTCGGCTTCAGCCTCGACTGTCGACTGCAGATTTATCTTCTGCCGCTGTTTATTCAGACAGAAGTGGACCACACGTTTACACTCTGAATAAAGAGCCAGATTTAAAAACTTTTTTTTTTCTACAGGAACTAAACCAGCGAGGCAAACAGCTGGAAACACCACGACATAAAACACATTTCACTCATCCAGATGTTTCGTGGAGTGAAAGTAGAAAAGTCAAATACTTAAAAGTAACATTTCCCAATGATCTTAATTATCAGTATGTTCATTGCTGTAATGTCACAGCTGATTTATTGTTTATTATGAGGTTGATAAAAAGAAGTACTTCAGTAAAACTTCATTTTCTGGGTCTTTCACAGACACGTCAGTTGTCGACAGGGAGTTTTCTGTAGATGTTTGTGCGCCTGGAGGTTTTGGTTGGTCAGCGCGGCTTATTCGCTGCAGAAGTTTGACATTTAGCTGTTAATGAGAGCTGAGATGAAACAGCAGAGAGCGAGAGGAGCTGCAGGTCGCCGCACGATGCAAATCAGACAGAGAAAAGGGCAAAACAGTTTCCTCCTGCGTCATCATTAAACACAAACCCCGAGGTCACCCGCCTCAGACCTGCTGCTGCCTCTAGGCATGATGGGAGATTCATCAACAAATAACATTGAAATGAAAGAAAGGGAGTGATTGCTCAGAGCTCGTGACCTCTGACCTCTGACCTGAAGCAGGTAGAAACTAAAGCTGTTAATGAAACAGGTGGGTAATAATGTGTGTGTGTTTGTGTGTGTGTTTACAAAAACACAGGTAACAGGTCTCATGAGGATTCAGCAAAGACACTGAGTTTATCAGACTGAACATCAGTGTCATTGAAAGTGTCGACTGTGAACACACTGATGCAACACGGAACCACTCGGCCTAACTAGGGATTAAAAACACAAAGACTCACATCAGCAAATGTGACTAATACAGTGAAATCGCACAAACAGTGGTGTTTACATCAAGTGTCAAAGCAACACAACTCACGACAACCACAAAGAGATTCACAAAATGAATGAGGAGACATAAAACAAAGCAACAAAATCACAGAACACAACAATGAAGAGACACAAAAAATCACAAAAACAGTCACAATGACACACATAAAACCACAAAGTCAGAATACAATGAGAAAGAGACACAAAACAACCACAAAGATGCACAAAACAACAACAAGAACACACAAAATATCCACAAAACAGCCACAAAGTGACATAAAACAATCACAAAAACACAAAAATCAACCACAATGTCACACAAATAACCACAACGTATCACAAACCAAATGGAAAGAGACTGAAAATAACCACATAGTGACACAAAACAACCACAAAAACACACATAACATTCACAAAATAACCACAAAGTGACAAAAACGACCACAGTCTGAGCATCAGCTCCTCCAACCTGATCAATGTAGATTTCATTGATCGTCCTGTTATGAATCATAAACAATCAATAGCTAAATGATCTTTACAAACAAAACATCACCACAGTGATTAACTGAGTCTCTGAGGTTGTGGTCTTCAGCAGTGAGTCACAGTCTGACCTTTGACCTCTGGACAACAACAGCACTGAGGTCTGCAGGGTGTTTGCATGTAAACATCACTATCGACCTGTTCCATATTCACCACGCAGACGCATCATCAATCAGCGGACCACACGTCCACACGGTTTCATCTGACGTGATGAATACATGAATAAAAATGTGAGCAAGCAAGTGTCAGCGTCAACATCACACAGGAGGAGGAGGAGGCAGAGGAGGAGGAGGAGGAGGAGGAAGCGCTATAAATACAGGAGGAGGAGTGAGGAGTGAGGAGCCGAGAGACGAGGAGCTCGACCGAGAGAGTACCACCTTAATTCAAACCAAGACAGAAGAAGAAGAAACAGGTGGAAAATTAAAGACGAGGACAGTGGAGCTGACATCAGACACCAACGAAGAAGAAGAAAACAAGAAGCTGAACGTTATTCCTGCAGGATCTTAAATCATCTCTGTTGCATTTAATCGTGAGTCGACTTTTTAATGTTCTTTTTTTAATTTCACTTTTTATTCTGTCATTTATGTGATTTTCTCTGTTTATATGTATTTGTTAGGTCATTTAAAACTAATTTTGGTAATGGAGAGTGTGCGAGCCGTGGTGTACCTGTCTGTCTGTCTGTCCGTGCTGACATCACTGTGTCAGGGTCAAAGGTCGGCCGACAACCAAGTGCCCTCTGCACTGGATGAGCAGGTGCTCGGACTCACAACCAAAGAGCTGGTGAGTCACAAGATCTGGTTAAATAAAGTTGTATTGAATTGTACGTTCTGCTGCATGTGGTACTTTTTAAGTATTTAAGGTGGTAAACGACTGTTAATTTAAGGTGGTAAATGTTATCAGGTCAAATGATGTGAGATAAAGCAGCGTGTGGTCAAACTGTAACTAGAGAGAAAACACGAGAAACAAGAGAAAATTCAAATAACTTTTTCAATGTATTTAATAAGAAAATGTTGAACTTAAACAGATACGTGGAACTAATTAAGGTAGAAATGTAAACTGTGATTATAATAGAGACAGAAACTAATTAATTCTAACAAATAAAGGGGTTAAATGTTAATTTATTGAGGAAATATCATCAGATTAACATGAAAATGGGGTGGAAATGACAAATTACTTCTGGTGGAAAAGGTTAAAATTACCAAAACAAAAAAAAGTTTGCAAATAATCTTCCAATTGATCTAATTAAGGTGGAAATGTTTTCAAATCACGAGTAAATAAAGATTAAAATGCTAAATGTATAACTACTGATAATAGATGTGGTAAACCTTTAATTAAAGTCAATAAAAGATGATCTACGTAAAGTCGAAGCAGGAAAAAAAACGTAAATGATAATAAATTAAATGGAAAAAAGGAACAGCCTTTCAAAATAAAAAAAAAACTCTCCCGCTGACAAAATCTGAAGTTTTCACAGCTGCAGTCTACAATAAAATACTCTGATGACTTGTCAGGGATCCATTTCAAATAAGTGACAGTGTAAACACAAGGCTCTTATAAAGATTAATGGTATGATTTGATCGTTTATCGGTCACAATATTATCATTGATCAAAGTCCGAAACGTTTCATTTCTCAGCTTCAAGTTAAAACACCTGGAACAGAAAAACATTATAATATAACAAGTTGTAATAAATGATGTGTAAGGCAGAAATGCTCATGTCTCAGACATGTCACTGTTGTCTTTGTTATTGATCAGGTTTCATTCACAGGTTAAAACCTGCAGACACAGCTCAGGGCTGAATATTCCTTCACAATAAAAGCGGTTCATTTACTCTGTTGCTGATGTTACTGTTGTATCATTGTGTGTCTCTCTGTCTCTGTGTGTCTCTGTCCCTGTGTGTGCAGGCGGAGGCTCTGCAGGGTTTCCTGGATGAAGCTGACAACAGGGTCGGTCTCTCTGTGGAGAAGAAGGCCAGCGTCATCCCACGGGTGAGAACACGACTGACAGCTGTCAATCAAGCAGACAGTTCACCTTTGACCTCACTTGTTGGTGGTGGTCGTGTCCCTACAGAGACCTGTGTGTGATGTCATCTTTGTTTACAGTCACATGGTTTTATATTCTGACGGAGCAGCTTCGGTGAACCTGGGAAAATTCAAATTCAAATAGTTTTATTGGCATTAACAAAAACATGGTGCTGCCAAAGCCGATTATAGATGATTCAAATATATGTTACCCTCTCTCTCTCTCTCTCTCTCTCTCTCTCTCTCTCTCTCTCTCTCCATCAGGTGGTGGTGTTGTGCTTCGCCCTCTTCCTGGGGAGTTTCTACCCCTCCGGTC
>OMNW01025356.1:0-12910 GCA_900303245.1 Selene dorsalis
CCCCTTCTTCAACCCTGCTTCGTTCTTCCTCCTCTGACTCCATCCCCCACCTCCCATCAACTCCCAGTTACTGTCTCTGAAGTCTTCTGGCCGTCAAGTTAAAGCCTTTCCTCAGTTTAAGTTGTTTTGTTTTG
This sequence comes from Selene dorsalis, assembly GCA_900303245.1. Taxonomy (NCBI): domain Eukaryota; kingdom Metazoa; phylum Chordata; class Actinopteri; order Carangiformes; family Carangidae; genus Selene; species Selene dorsalis. The sequence goes on from OMNW01025356.1 coordinate 135, forward strand.
TTTTAAATCCTCTTGAAAAACTTTTAATTACATCGTGTTTTCTCTTCTTAACTGACATTAATTACTTGTAATTTCTCAAGTGTGGCATTAACAGGCAAAACAAAAAATAAAAGATATGTGTGGAATTAGGATAACTATCACAAACAGTCATTAAATTAGTCGATGTAAACATTAATGCAGAGATATAAAATCTGTATTCCCATTGATCAATACCCTCATTATTCTTTTCCATTGTAAGTGTCTCTCCAGTATTACTTTTCTAGTGAAGCGCTCTCTTTTTATTCTTTTGTTATCTCAGCGCACTGTAGTTTTACACTCGGGATAAAACTTTTCAACATGATAATACATATTCTTTTAACTTATATAAAAACACAGTATTTTTTCTCTCTGTGTCTTCAGTTAGAATAAAGAATGGATTTCTCTTGTCTCTTTCTCTTTCTCTTTTCTTCTCTCTGGGGTTGATGCAGGGATGAAAACAAAAGTGTGAGGACATGTTTTCCTGGTGGTAGGATTTCTCCAGGGGAAGGATCAGACGGTTGACATGTCCTCCGTGGACAGACTGAAAACTGTTGGCTGCTGCTGTTATCATACCGCGGTCTTTCTTGTGTTGCTTATGGACATTAGAGTTCGTCTGATTTTCTCCCTGAGATCTATTATCTGTGGACTGTATCACAAGCATGTTTGTAGATACACAGTTAGTTCTCCAAGCTGCTGCTCCATGCATTTTCAGATAAACACCCATTATTGATTCCCACTGGCAGAAATAAAAGAGAAGAACACGTCCCATCACCACCTGCCTCTTTGTGCAGCATCTTTACTCTGAGAATCCACAACTCATGTCTTTTTAAGGAAAGCAACAGATTCAGACATTTGTTCAACCTATCCAGAAATGTATTACATCTAGATCAAGAGAGATGTTGCCATAAATGTCACCTCTAAGGGTGGATATATTAATTTTGCATATACATCTTATGGATGAATGAAGATATAATTTAATAACATATCAAATAGAAAGTAAAAATGATATATGCATGTATAAAAATATCTATATGATATGTTTATTTAATCTATAGAAACAAGTTTATGAATACAGCATACATGTAAAATGTCAATCATTTTCTTATTCATTTCTATTTTTAATATCTATTATAGTACAGCATTGCCCTACAGTTGTAATATTGACAGGCTTTGATCTATGTAACATCCATCTACCATATAAACATACAGATATAACATATGCATTTCTATTAGTGTGTGTCAATTTAGGGAATGGATCCAATTTATAATTTATAAACACACATATATTATATATGTATCTTTTTTTTATGAACTTTCTTATGAAGAAATATGGATATGTGCTGTGATTTTCCAAAAAAAGGTTATTTTTGCTCTGCTTTTACAATTTGCCCATCAGTCCATGTACTTTTTTTTGTCATCTGTTTATTAGTGACCTCATCTGTTTATTAGCAGATAACAGTGTGAACTCACAAATCCATAAATCGTTTACATTCTCATTGTATTGGAGATAGAGGATTTAAAATGCGAGGAGATTGGTCAGTGTCACATTGATCTCTGTTCGGCTGATGGCATTAAAATTAGATTCATCACCTCTAATACATTTTCTGTTACTGATTATTAACTGATTATCTTCCATTTGGTTAGCAGGTTTGTGGGGTTCCTCCTGCGTGTTCAGAATAATTGCATTTTCTGTGGGTGTTAGCCTCTAGTAATCAAATGATCTGTTACTGCTAGGTTTCATAATCAATTCTTGCCAGTCCATTACACCAGTGTTCTGTGAGATGTGAGTGACAGGGAGCAGGAAGACTCCGTCAGTCTGGGATGAGTGAAAACATTACAGGGTTTGCCATGAAAAAAAAACAACTTCCATATTCCCTGATGTCATTTTGATCAGCCTAAGCCAGTGTCATTTGGTGAGGGCTAAGCTGTTAATTGAATTTGACGGTGCATCTGCTGCTTTATGAAATGACATAAGACACCATGGCCTACTGCCTCGTGGCCTCAGACTCTATCCGTGCCCGGTCTTATTTGCTCATTCCTCTCTATGTGTATCCATCACTTTGTCAGGATATGTAAATGTGCTGTGATGGATTACAGAGCAGACAGTTGCACAAACCCCTCTAACCCAGGTCCATCCAACCACCGTGTTCATGTTTCATTTACAACTGCTTATGGAGAAGATGGGATGTGAAACACCTCCTGGCAGTCATATTGGAGATATAGCCCTTGGCTAACGGTGACAGTGAACAGCTGGCTGTTTTTTATATATATATTTACAAATATATGGGCCGTGTCTGAAATCATCCACTCATTCAATATTAACAACACAGGGTATTAAACAGAAGACTGGTGTGTCAGATGACAAAATCAAAACAACTCTCAGGACATTCCTCCCATCTGGCCTCGCTGTTTTTCCCATCTGTGCAAATTTTTGATGGTAGATGAAATGTAGTCAGTGACCATTAGCTGTTGCCCACACAGCACTAATGATATTAATATAGATATTCAGACAGTAGCTACTCCAGAGGAACCTTTTCAGAGCTGTTAACGCAATGTTCAGCAGTCAACATGTGCGTATCATATCTGCTCAGTTACAGACATTGTCCTAACATTTGTTAACATATTATACACTAATAATTATTTGCACATTGACACCTCTGGGTTGTTACATGATGCTAGCAGCTATGGCTACCAAGGAGATTTACTGGCTACAGAAAGTCTTTACTTCTGGAGCAGTAAATGACAGTAGATATTTATTCATAGTCATTTTCAGCAGCCATTACCAGAGAGCAGGCCTACCCGACCCTTTTATACCCCTGAGCTGAAAGAGAACATAAATCACAGCCAGGGGTGAAAAAAAGAGGTCATAAAATGCTTGGGTTTTTAGGATTTGGACTGATACAGTCCAAAATAGGCTGTTTTTAATGAAACATATATATATATATAATATATATATATCAGTATAGTATTGATGTCTCCACCAGTGTAATGGAAGTGGGTGAGCTTTTCCTTTGATGGCAGGTATAACACTCAGTGCCAGACACAGAATGCTTCACATTAATATTGAAAGATCTGAAGATTTTGAACGTCAGCAACAAAGAAGCAGCTACCTGCAGCTTCAGAGCAAATACCAGTGTTGGTATCAGCCTGCAGAATCCTCAAATGGATAAGGAATATAGTAGCTCTGTCTGTCTGTTTAGGAGGAAAAATGTAAGGGAGGTCATAGGCACAGACACCAGGGAGAAGACAGAGATAGAGGGGGGAGATGAATGAGGGCGAGAGATCAAGATAGAGCAAGCAGGAAGGAGAGAGAGCTGCAGAGAGATGTGGGCGCTTTGCCGTGGTTCAGCGAGTATCGATCTGGTGTCAGGTGCTAGAAGATGGATCATGAACCCTCCTTTCTTCTCCTCCACCTTCCCCCATGTCTAGTCCTTCTCCCTCCTACCTCCTTCTTCTTCATTCACCCATTCATTTCAGTGCTCTTTACCAGCTCTGGCTGTCAGAGGAGCTCAAGGTGGTAAAGGTTTTCATTCCTCTCTTTCTTCTGTCTCCTCCATCCTCCCTAAATATCTCTCCATCTCTGTCCATTTAGATCTAACCACATCTGCCCAGCTCAGCTTCCTGTCCCACCCACTATGTTTTTTGTTTTTTTCTGTCTTGTCATGTCACTTTGGATGACAAGGAAGGAAGGCAAAACCTTGTATACACACACACATAATACAAGATAATTAAGAGCCCTTTTGTTGTGTGGGTATATCTGGTTTTACTAAAAGAAAAAAAAACAGAATAAAGCATTTTATCAGTCATGGTTGCCATGGTTACTTAAAGCATCTGGAGTCAGAAAGTGCATTTGCTTCCTCTTCTTGTTCTCACCACTGCCTCTATGTGGACAAAAGTCTAACCATCTAACCTCTTTGTGTCTGATTCATTATTTATGTCTCTCTCCTCTACCCGTTTTCGTCGCGCTCAGAAAAGGACTAATGACTCAATTATGTCAACTCATCTTCGCCCTGTCCTTCTTTCCCCTGTCTCATTTCCTGGGACACATGAAGTAACATATGACCTCAGTTGTGCAGTCAGGGCTTGCCCAAATTATTGATCGGCCCTGGGACTGGGAATCTCCGCAGAGGATGCTGACTGGCTGCCAATCCCATCATCCCCCACTCCCCCTATGGCTCTTCACATGTTCACACACCAAGACAGATACGGACACACCTAGATTTCCTAATAACAAAGAAGATGAGATGTGGGCATTTTAAATATGCCAAGATACAGACAAACATTTAGGTGAACACAAACATACAAGAGACATTAATGTGAGTTTTTGAGATTTCCTTCAAATCTACATAATCCATATGAGACCAGTCACTAAATGTCAGATGTTATCAAGTGCACACATAATTGGCCATTCACTAAGCCTCCCTTAGTTACCGTTGCTACGGCTGTCAATCTGTCCATTCTCTCTGGCAGTTTATAGCGCACATTTATTCTACCGCTCTCATTTCCAGCAGGCGATTTGGCAATTTAGCAGGTTAGAAATGACAACATCTGTCACATTTTATCAGGAAGCTACTAAGAGGAGCTATTAGGAGCTGCCGTTGCCACGTAGCCAGCATTAGTTACAGATCAGTCCAGAAGAAACACGAGTTCAGTGTCAAACTTAATTCCTTGACTCATCCAGAGCTGTCTCCAGAGGTACAAAGAAACACTAATGTTAACTCTTATTACAGCTGTTCTGAAGTTAGCATGCAGAGCGGCTGTAGCCCAGGCCTTGTGATTCAGAGGATGGATTATAACCTCTTGTATCATATATTGATGGACAAAACCTTCACCACCAGTTCTCAGCTTGAAAAAGTATCATAGAACCATGGCGTTGTTAATATGAAAAGCAAGATGTTTACAACATAACTGCAACCTTCAAGACATCTGCAAAGTCAGAACAACAGAGAGGGAAAGGCCACAAAGGGAGGGCGGGTTGCAGATGAGGCAAACACACAAATATGTATGTAATCAGGCAATCAGTGAAGTCAGAGCACAGGTCCTGAGTAAGTGTGTCCTGCAGCGGGCTGAGAGCAAAGAGGCCAGCTCAGCTCCACACGACAGGGAGGGATGGATGGTGAAAACTAAAAAAGGAAAGGAAGATACGACTCTCTGCACTTCTGCCTACACAACAGGCTGCACTGCATGGCAACACGCATAACAGGAGAAATAGGAGGAGAGAGCAGAGGAAGAAGAGGGGGAGGAGGGGGGAAAGAAAGAGGAAGAGATGTGTCGTCTGGATGTTAGGAAAGGAGGAAAGCATCTGTCTTTGTGTGTGTGTGTGTGTGTGTGTGTGTGTATCTGTGTTTGTGGATATGCCTGTCATTATCTATTATCAATGGTTTGGTTGGCATTCAAGCAGTATTTAATCAATTTGTCCATGTTGTTTTCTGTTGTAAAAGTGTCCATCATTATCAGATATACAAACTTCCTGTAGCTGCAGGAGCAAACAGCAAAGACCACATTTACAGCTCCTCTGCTATTTGCAGATGATGTGTCTCTGCTGGCTTGATCAGGCTGTGGCCTTCATGACAACCAAAGACAGTGAAGGAGAAAGAGCTGGAATGAGGGTCAGTGCTCAAGAGGCCAGGGGGTTCTCCGTCAGGAAACGCCTCTGCTCCAGGTGAAGGGGTTTAAGTATCTCAGAGTGTTCTTCATGAACGAGAGCAGGATGGAATGGGAGACTGACAGGTGGATCTGCTGTGCTGTCAGCAGTAAAGTGGCCTTTGTACTGGAGCACTGTGGTGAAGAGGGAGCTGAGCTGGAAGGCAAAGATTTCCATTAACCAATCCTTCTACAATCTGAGGTCGTGGACATGGGGTAGTGACTGGAGGACAAGATCACAGATAGAAGCAGCTGAAATGATTTTCATACCGTCACTAGTCCTTCATGTTGAAAGGTGCCAGTTGAGGTCACTTGAGGACAGGACTGGATTGGCCATAGGGCCCAGTGGGCCGTTGGCATATTTTGGGCCGGCACCAGGAGCGGAGCTGCTTGAGGATGCCTTCTTGCCACCTTATATTGGGTATCTTTTTTTTCTTTTTGTTTTTGAGGCACATCCAGCTGGAAGAAGAGGCCAGATGAGTTATATTTCATCTAGCCTAGGATCATTATATCTACATCTAAACTGGCCTGGGGATCCCTAGGGGAGCTGGATAACATTTCTGGGGCGAGGTCTGGAAGTCAGGCTTAACCTGTCACCACAGTGAGCCATCCCTGCTTAATCAGCAGTGAAATGAACGAATGGATAGATTGTCCACTCCAAGGACAAAGGACACCTTGTCACATTCATATCATCAACAAAATGTCAAGTCAAGTGTGTGCTTGACTCAGTTCATTCTTACTGTGTGAGAGAGTGTGTGTGTTTTCTTTAGCTGAGTTAAGGTGAGTGGAAGCTGCTCCTTTTACTACACAGTCTGAGCCGTTGTAGCAGTGCATCCATTTCCTGTGTGTTTGTGTTGCTGGAAATTTGTCCATTGAATTGGCAAATCTAAACGGTGATAAAAGCTCTGAGATAGTTGATAGTAAATGAAAAGCATCAAATCAACAGCACCCTAGTTTTAATGTTCATTTTAATAATGCAAAATTTACAATATTTGTAAACCAAAGCTAAAGCTAAAAGCACATTACTCCAGATTAATGCTAATGTCACTCTTCATCTACTACATATGTAATTAGGCAAACGTTGATAACTTTACAGGATGATATATAGTATGTCAATATTAACACTGGGTGAGGGCAGCTTGCATTGTGGACCAATCACCAGTCAGAGCCAACATGCAGAGATAAACAACCATTCACCCACACATTCACATCTATGGGCCCTATAGCGGCGCCAGTTAATTCAATATGTCTTTGGACTGTGGGAGGAAACTGGAGGGAGGGAGAACATGTAAACTCCACAGGGAAAACAGAAATTGACTGATTCAGAAATAAACATCAAAAAACATGATAATAACACGGTGTAAAATATGTAATAATTTACATTAATCCTCGGTAAAGACATGCGCTTGTTTCAGTTTGTATAGGTTCCAGCTGTACTTGTCAGTGAGCACCACAGGCACACGAGGACACGCTGAGTTGCTTTGTGCTCATCATAGTAGTGTTGGTGTGCAGGGATTACTGTTTGGACATCATGTGAGAGGCAGAATGTGCTTAAACTCTCTGGGTTAACATGATGGGAATCAACAGGTCTAAACCTAACAGCCTGCTGAGGTTCACGCTCTGCATGGACACGTGAAGAGATTTTAGTTTTAGGCAAAATGACGCACGCAAGCGGAGTCATATGTGCTGTGTGAGAATGTGGTGTCACATCTTTCATATGTGACACATGTTATGCAATAGCTCAGCAGCAGCTTGCAAATGACAAATCACATTACACACACAAAATTTGTACAAGTGTAGCATTTGCTTGATTTTCATAATACACAGCCTGTGCTTGTTTCAGTTTCCTTCTTAGCTTCTTGTTGATGCGTTTATATAGAAAATGACATTTTTTTAATCAGTTGAAAAAGTCTGGTCCCTACGGTGATCCATCTGCTGAAGGCAGTTTTGCTATAGAAAGCCAAATCTGCTGTCTGCTTTGTTGCATTTGTCTCTGTTGCACCTAATCGTCGCCATCCATCTTCCTGACGTTAAGGCAGGAAATTAATTATGAAGCCAACTTCCTGTTTAATGAATCAGCAGACACACAAACGCACACATGCATTGTACGCGAGGAAGAGGTGAAAATCATAACTGTGCGTCCGTCCACGTGCCCGGCACCGCATCCACTACATCCTGATTCAAAACCCATTTAGTCGTATTGTGATGAAGTTCTTATGTGCAACAGAAGGGCATGAGGTGGAGGATTTGTTGGGACACATGGGCATAAGACAGGGCAGAGCAAGACAGCAGACGTGGACACAGAATGGGGAGGGAGAGGAAGACAGACAGAGAGCGTTACATAACACATCAAACTATGAATAATGTAATAATCTCTGTTTACTGTTTTCTATGAATAATGCACCGTGTGCGTCTTTGTAAGTTTCAATGTGTGCATTTTGTGAGTGGAGGTGTGTGCTTCTACGAGTGGTGTCCCTGTGAGTTGGTGGATATTTGGGCATGTGTTTAAGTGTGTCTCTCTGCGTTTGCATATGAGAGATCAAACAAACCCAGACAGGCACGGGTGAAGCACGGTTCTTAGGATTCGCTTTGAACCGGCAAAGTAAAAGAGAGTGAGAGGCAGGACGAGCAAGACACGAAGGCAGAGGAGGGGAAGAGAGAAAGAAGGAGAGAGGTGAATCAAAGTGCTGGCCTTCACTTTCCGTGTTTCATTTTCCCACCCTGTGATCTCTCTCATCACTTGTTCAAACTCCTCCACATCATGAATGATAGAGACTCTCTCATTTCCACGGGACGAATATCATGTCATTTTTTAAAAACTGGAAAAAAAAAAACATTGAAATGTTGAAACAGCGTTGAATAAAACATATTTTCAGCGTTGTGACAGGCTGAAACTATAGTTTTGTGTATGTGTGTGTTTTTCACACTGCAGCCTTCTGTCTATAGTTTTTCCTTGACACATTTTCACGGATCTGGTCTAGTCTATTTACTTCAATTGCAGGTTTGAAACCTTGAAAATGAAGATCAGAAATCTGCTGTGCATACTGGATACCGGGGAAGTCGGTGTGAAAAATTTAAAATTGAGTTTCACATTTTTGAAATCACTGTTTTGAAGATTTGTGGATGTACATTTGCAAACACTTCTCCCAGACCTGAGTTTATAAAAACCACCTTTCAGAGCTCTGCCCACTGGTAAAGTGCAATAGACTATGTATTTAAGGTTAAAGAAAAGTTGACTGCATTGAAGCATTCAACAACTCCAGATCTTATTTGACATCCACACCTTACGAAGGCACTGCCTGGGGACAGATTCAGCTTGTAGTTGTCAGACACAATGCTACGAATCACTTGATTTGCAAACTTGGAACCGTGTGGGCAGATCTCTTAAAGGAGGGTGTCTAAGCTCCGAAAGAAAAGTTTGCAATGGTTGAACAAATGTAAAAGTTCAATATAAAGATTCGCCCTTTCGTAACTCAACTTGAAATGTTTGGAAAAGTTTTCAAATCACCATTTACAGGGTTTCAAACTGGAGAAACAAAGTACTTGCATCAGGAGAACTGCAGCAGTTTTTGAATTCAACAGAATGTGTCGGAGAAACACTGTGAAAAGAGTGCTACAGTTGTGAAGATGGGAACTCAGATACAAAATAATGTTCACAGAGATCTGAAATGATCAATCCATCAATACATGCAAGCCTCTAAAACTAAGTTTCGACACTGAAGAACTCATACTTTCTTTTCACTGAGCATCCAACTCGCAAAACTTATTTTTTGATTTTTCATGTCTAGCTGCTCTGTATGTGCATCTTCATCTTCCTCTGTTTCTTTACCCATTAATAAAGACACCAGAGCAATGTTGAGACTGTTGTTAATTTGCATAAAGGAAACAACACTGAAAGGACTGTCGGCCCCAGAACATAAGGCTCTAAGCACAAGCCAAATATCCCATAATTACAACTCATTGGAACTGAAACTAACATGGTTTTCTTAGTTTTCTTTGCTGTTCCAAATAAATTCAGCGTAAGCAACATCACAGTGAAGCTGCTCCAGTGCTGGAAAAGCTCAGTACATTAGCAAAATACAACCAACCCAAATTGCAGTGTCGGGGCTTTGGTCTATTCAATAAAGCAGATATTTCTATCTTGGGTCATCCAACTGTAAAACTGAAAATGGGTCAAACATTCACTGACTGATATATAAAATTGACACAAAGAGAATCGATCAGAGTCACTCATGTTTCATTTTTTGACAGTAAAGGTTTTTCTCCCAGCAAATTAAGAGGCTTTTTAGCCGAATTCTGCAACTGAGCAACACTGATCTGATCTGAGCTGCTGAAAAGTCAGTGAATCAGATGCATGCTTGTTCCATCCTGTTGATCCTGTGCATCATGGTGAAAGATGCCCATCCATTAGCTAAACAATTAATCAGTTAGAGGGCCTCAGATGACAGGAGCCAATCACATCTGAGGCTGGGAAAGAGGTACAATACACCGTAGACAGATCAGTCACACAGAGACAAATAACTGGTCATTCTCACAGTCACACTTACAGGAAGTTCAGAGTTTCCAAATAACCAAACCTGCATGTGTTTGAGCTGAGAGGAAGCTACAGGAGTCTGGGTTGGTTTAACCAGGCCCATGGTGAATAAAGAGAGGATTATTATTTTATTGGATGGTTCCAGGTCCATCTTTATTAACTTTACAGTGAGCTACATGTAAGTTTTATAGTAGTATATAGCCACTGTTCACTTGACAGTATAGTCAAGACATTAAAACAAGTTCAACATCAAACTTAATTCCCTTTGACCTTTGGCTAAGCCCCGCCCCCTCCACTCACTCCAACAGACAAATCCACATTCTGTGAAAGGCGCTATGGCAGCTGTCACAGTACCAGACATTCTGCAGGAGATCACTGATCATTTTTGGGAACATAAAATTCAAATGTCATTTAGAAGTCACCAAAAGGATCTAAACTAGGCACTGGAGGGATATATGAATCATTTTATTGTAAAGAAAGCACTGCTCGGAGGGAGTTTTAGCTACAACCTCCCATCTCGTTGAATCAAAGATGGCTGAAGCTCTTTTCAAGCCACAATCACCACCACCTGCTCCCAGCCAGAAAACTTTATAATAGCCACTTTAATGGGTGAATTCAATCACTACAGCAAACAGACTTGACATTATCACAGAATATGTAAGGCAATTATCAGGATTAATGGACGACGCGGAGGCGTGAACCGTTGCCAATTTGAGCAGAACATCTTAGTGGTTGTCCATTATCACTTTTTATATTACGCAGCTCTATTAAATGCTGCATTCTGATTGGTCAATCCGTGCATTCCACGATCCATTATTTCTATATAACAGACCGTTAAGTATAACACACCGTTGCTAGGGCAGCTGCTCTGATCCGCCCTGACAACATATTAGGCTACGCTTCAGCAGCGGCAAGGATTGGTCGGTAAAGTTTCTATTTATAATTTAGATTGAATTGGACATTGCCGTTGATGGTAAAGTTTGATAGGGGGAATGGGACGTCTCTTAGCATGTTAAACGTGTGGTTTTCATTTGGCTGTGGCTCCGGGGCTGACACGCCTGTAAACAAAAATGTTTTTATGAATAGACTGCAAGTCATAAGAAGCAACTACCGCTTTACCAGAGTGATGTGCGAAACCTACTGTTGCTTTGATTGGAAGACAGGATCTTGCTGAGGTCATTCATCTTGTTGAGGTTTACTTCTCCATAACGACTGGCTAACTCTACATTACATCTTACTAAACGGACATCCTGCAGCCAATCAGAATTGAGTATTCATGCAGACCACGGTATAAGACAATAATAACGCAAACTGTTGGCCCCATTAGCACTACTCTCCTGTGCTTGATGTGAGGCTATAGCAACATTTCCTGCTTACTACAGAGCACTTATATGGAGTTTCAACAACAACTCTAATAAAACCTATGACAAATTTATCTCTTCCCAATATGCTCAAAGCATTCAGAGTTCATTATTTTACTGCTCTATTTTCAACACATTATTTAACACATAATAAAAATAACTGTGGCTACTGTAGTAACAGATTCTCTAATTTATCAGAAACACATGCAGCTCTGTTATTAAGTCTGATCTCAACTCATCACAAACAAATGCTCACACATAGGCCTATATACACACAGCTTAGGACTGTTCACGCAAACGTACATAGATATGGAAGAGCACACATGCTCCTCCACCCACACATGCGGTAACAGATGTACAAAAACACACAAGAGAGATGAGCGATGCTCGTCCATCTGGACCACAGACGACAGTGTGTCATGATAATCACAGGAGGACGACACGGACACAGACAGACAAAACTACAGTGGAGCAGGAGAGGACAAAAGGGAGGAGGCTGAGACTGAGAGCAAGGTGAGAGAGCAGAGCTGTGTCTCGGCATGAGCAGTCTCCTCGCTCAGTCCAGAGGGATGTTTTATTCTAACTCTCGGCTCATTCTGCACAGCAGGTGCACAAACGCACTCCCTGGTTTCCAATTTTTCCCCTCTGTGTCCTTGTTCTATCATTTCTTTAGTTTTTTTTTTACTGCTGACCTCCCTTGTTTCTGTGTTCTGAGCTGCGCTGAAAGTGGAGAAAATAGACGTTTCCAAAGCCTTTTCTCCCTCGTCTCTTTCGCTCCACTGTGCTGAAAAATAGAAAGAAATGGACATCAGAATCACTCTGCGCTGTCATCGTTCAGCTTTTACGCTCACTGAAGACTACCGCTGAAGGTCTCACAGTGTGCAGTGCTTTTGTAGAGATTGTAATGATGAGCAAGTGAGTGCTTTAGCTCCGCTACCTGCTCGGTCAAAATCGGGACAAAGGGAGAGGAAAAAATCCACACATGTACACATATTATACACATGAAGGCAACACAACCAATATGACCTTTATTTGCCCTGACAATAGAAGTGTGGATTGCAGATGGGGGCATTTTTCACGGTGCATGAGCACACAAACCAAACACACATGCACAGACACACACACGCTGGGTTTGCTCTCAGTAGGAGACCTGGTGGTCAAATACATCCAGCTGAGGAAGTCACCCCACCACCATATGTCACCCACCCTCCCAGTCCCCA
>OMNW01025358.1:0-14529 GCA_900303245.1 Selene dorsalis
ATGCAAACTGAAATTTTTAGCATAGTGAAAAAAATGCAGTGATACAGCCCCTTCACCAACATTTCTTTTTTTAAAAAGTAGATACAATAAAAAGAGCAGCTTTTAAACAGACTCCCGTGTTCGTGGATTCATTCATTTCCCTGCTTGTCAAAACACATCAAAACATGTCCGTGCAGCATTTCCAGTGGTGTACACAGTGATTGCTGTGAAAGACAGGGGCGAGAGGAGGGGTGGGGGGGGTCAGATGAGAAGTGTTGGTGCCAGGCTAGATGCTCCGTTCTCACAGACTTTAAGAGATATATACTCTTGTCCTTTCACTCAACTCTTGGAAAGCGCCCACGGCATGAGAGCAGCTAATGGCATCACACCAGGATACCCGTTACCGTCGCTGAAGAAATCCATTCATTCGCTGCCTCAGTGACCGAATCGGAGAAGGCCTGTAAAAGCTTTTGTTCACATCCACCTTCCTCAAGCTGCATCCTCCTCCTCATCATCACCACCACCACCACCAACATCATCATCTGAGATTCAAACATAATAAACATCAGCTGCTCTCACTGAGTGGCGTCAAACACCTCCACTCACAATTGTCCCAGCTTTGTTGCCATAGCATCAGTATGGCACTCTCCTTCCTCTCATCCCAGGCCTCAAGTGTCTGGATTCACTCTTAGGGAGCTGCGAGGTTTCCACTCTCCTTGGTAATTAATTCCAAATAAACAGTAACTAGCCCACTTGGCTGGGAAACGCTGCCATGTCCTTCTAATCCACAGTGTCCAATTACAGAGGGAGACAGATGGCCTGTTTGGTCTAATGTAACCAGTTTAGAATACCTGTACGTCTGGCCCGGCTTCTGTCTCCCGCGCTGGCCCGTCTGCAGGCCCGTGTGATTACATTAGTCCTAACCTGCAGGGCTGAGGGTGACAAGAAAAAGCGAGAGAGGAGAAAAAAAAAAGAGAGAGAGAGGAAGGTGATGGAGTTCAGGCCAAGGGGATCCCGTATCTGCACATGACCCGACAGCCCCCGAGGTGGAGACACCTTTGCACGCGATAATGTGCGGATGTACCTGCTTGATAGCTCATTAAACACACTAACACAACTTCTTTTGGTTTTTTTTCCCAGAAACTCAACACTGGCAGCTGGATGCTGTGTGTGAATGCACACATGGACCAGATGATGAAGCAAAGTCAGAGCCAGTTCATGACAACATATGACATTTGTTAGCATGTGTTAGCACTTCCGGTTCCCTCGTCCTGGAGTCTGAGGATCTTATAATTCTGGAAAATCTGAACTTTAGATGTTCTGCACAACTGGGCCCAGTCTACAGCACGACAGTTTACAACGAAATGGAAAAAGTACTGTTTGACTCTTATGTTGACTTTATTAGCCGACTGGGTAACATCAGTCTTCCTGACATGTACCATGTGCATTTGACCGAATATGTGACAAGGTGATTTCCCAGTGCAACGGGCTGCTGAGACATGAATCTCACGGGCTGCTTATGATAAGAGGTGTGGAGAGGATGGGGAACAGATTTCTCCTTTTCTGCAGGATTCTGCACCCCAAGCTGGAAACGACAGTGAGAGAAGCCATTGGTGTCGCTTATCGGCGATTAAATGTCTCTCACAAGTCGCAGCAAGATTTGCCAGCGATGCACAAGGTGTGGTCAAAGTCGAATACAAACTTCAGAGTCTCTTGGATGCTGATCATCCACCTCCGCTCAGAGCCAGAATCTCCAAACACCTGTGGTTTGGCTGAGCTCCTGTGGACGTCCAGTAGCTCTAAACTCAAAGACAGTGGACGTCTGTGTATTTATTCTGCAGCTGGGAGGTGTGAGCATAGCAACCAGCAACACAGCCCTCTAAGGCTTTTATCGCCCTTAATCAAAGCTGCTGTGGTACTGCAGTGTCGTCGATGAGTGCTTGAAGCGTTTTGGATGCTCTTCTATTTGAACGCAGCGCAGCAGGACAAACAGCTCCAGATGGTGTGGCTGGAGAAAGTGCATGCACAGACCCGACGGGTCTGACAGGCAGGAATGCTGGCCTGGGATGGGAAGGTCACGGCTCCAGCACCTGCTATCTACTGGGCTCCGTCCTGTTAAGCCCCTACTGCTTTTTTTTTTCCCCTCACAGCTGAGGCCCAGATCGAACTGCCGTGGACGAGATCAAAGCCCCGAAGGACGCTGGCAGGCAGAAGAGAGGGCAGAAGCCACCCCACCACATACACCCATACCATGATATGTTTTTTCCTTAAAACCTTCAAAGATGTGACAAAAAAAAAAAACTCCAGCGCTTCTTGGATCTTCAGATTTGTGCATCTATTCAGCTGAGAATCAAACACACCAGGCTTTACCTGAACATAGATATAAATCTGTGAGTTTTTGTGCAAAACAGGTGGCGCTGGAAGCCACAGTATGAAAGTGGATGGTGGGACACAACTAATATATGAACTTCTTTGTTGCAGATTCCTCCATTATTCTATTGTTTGACTTGTACCATTATATTCCTTTCAATTTCTTCTTTTCCACAGCAAATACTAGAAGAGATATTCTTGACTAAAAAAAACGATCCCAGACTATATCAGTCTAACATCAGAAAAAACCGATCCCAGAAAAAAGTGAAGCCCCGTTTATTTCTCCACATCCATGAAGATACTCAATGCATGAACCCACTACAACACCTTGACTTTTTGTTGAAAGTTGTGACTCCTACTGCGCTTATCTAAACAAATCCATGCAAATAGGATTTTGAGTGAGAGCGTTTCTTCTTCTTCTGTCTTATTGAGGTCAGTTCTGTTGCACCTGAATCCAAAAAATCTGCACATGTTGGTGTTCGGTCTTTCAGAAAGTCTCTCCAATAAGGTGTTGCACACACACACACAATGATGGAGGTAGTTGCATGAAGAATGAAAAAAGAGATCAGCGGAGGTAGGAAGAGGTCTTCAGGGTCCACGTGTGCTGTGGTTCAGCAGGTAGCTGGGTCACCTTTACAAGATGCTGCTTTGTGTCCAATACTGTCCTCTGTCAGCGGGAAAGACGTCAGGTAAGTGGATTAAGTGTACGAAGAATCAATAGCCAATCACTTAGGCCAATGGAGTAAAGCCAAGAGCTTTCGCTTGGTTGTAGATGAGCCTGAATAATATTGTGTGTGTATGTGTGTCATCATTTGGGTATAGATGGTGAACAGCATATTCTACGTGCTGCATACTTAAGAGCTTGAGAACATTATGAAATCCATCAAGAATGAATTACGTTGTGATTTAGCCTCTTTTGCTCCAACTGCCCACAACTGATAGATGACAGGAGGCTAATGAGGACAAATGATAATGGGGGGCTGTAGTCACAGCACAGAGAGGTACATGGCTCTGTTCGCTAACATTGTAATGCCACTTCTGTCACTGTTTCATAGCCCACACGCCCTTCACTGTGGACGAGGAAAAGGTGAATCTTTGTGTAATAGACGGACATACGGAGGACATCCAGCTCTGAAGGCTTGACAGCAACCTTGATGGTCGGCTGTAATGTGAACCCTCTTTAAGATCTATCCTGTTAGGAGCCTCTAACTGTTATTATGTTCAGAGGTAACAAAATGTTTTATGGAGGAATAAGTCATCCTGTTTTATAGTGTGTGAGGTGTCTTCAGTGTGATGTATCCGCTCTCTCGTTACAATGAAAAAGTGGCTGTAAAGACAAAATGATCTGATTGCAAGCAATTGTATTAATTGACTGGATATTCATCAATCGGTTGTTCCTTAAAGAGTCGCAGTGTCGGGGACAACAAATGAGAACATACGAATAATAATAAAGACTAAGGCCTATAATAATAATAATAATAATAAAGCCCATAGGTCGTTTGTGCAACAGGTTATTATGACCCATAATTTCCTTTTGTTGTCAGGCGACATCTAGTGGACATAGTAGCCTAATTATAACACAAATACAGGGAAAAGTGTTGTAACCAGACAACAAAGATCAAAGGTTGACAAAACTGGCTATTTATTTTAACCTAAATCTAACCCATCTTTTCCCATACATAGCCAAGTCCAACTATTAAAGTTATGCATGACCATTATTATAGTAACCATAGCGACCTGACAAAGTTTGAGTTTGTGCGCCATCACTAGCAGCTAACTAGTAGAAACAGTGGAAAGATTCTGGCTAGTTTGATTCGGGTTTGGCCTTAATAGCAATAGCTGTTTTTTTTGTTTTTTTTTCTTTGCAGCCAAATGTGGCGTAAGTTTGTAGATGGGTAACCAATGATGGATAGCCAGCCTCTTGTTTCCCGTCTATGACTCGCTTTTATCTTCTTAACCTGAGGCTATAAGGGTCACATACCTCAGCTTCTGCTGTGGACCGGACAGCAGAGTAAGTAATGATTTCAAATTCCTGCCCTTCGCACCTGCAGAAAAGCCAACAGTCCATTTAAGGCTTAGTTTTGCATTTTCGAGGAACCTGTTGCTTCACAAACGTATTGGCAGGTCAGAGAGTGCATTGACTTTGAGGTTTTCCAGGTTTAGTGTACAGACCTGCTTTGCATCCATCACATAGATCATGTCTGCACAGTAGCTTCAGGGATACACTTACATTGCTTTGACTTTGTTTGAGTGTCAGAGGAGCAGTTTGGTCACTGGTCACTGACCTTGAGTTGCATTCATTTCTAGAAAGCAGAGACACAAACAAGTTTCTGAACTGAAACAGGCAACTTTGATTTATTATCTGTCTGCTTGGATCTAAAAACCACCTCTTTTCAACATTTAAATTTAGTAGGTTAGCATGCTTACTACAATAATCTCCACCAGTATTTTACAAACTAGAAGCCAGTGATGATGCTGGTTTAGAAGTTGGGGAATCATCATCATCACAGTTATTCTGGTTCATCCTCAGGAGGACATGAAAGTTTCTCATGGTGGCGCTAAATGAAAAATCAGGGGATTGTCAAATTAATTAAGCGCAAAGTTTGGTGCCGGTCCATCTTATATGGACAGAAATACTTCATGTGCTAGGATTCAACCTTTGGGAATCATGAACCTCAGTCAGAACAAAAGCTTGACGGTCATACACCCAATAATCGTAAAAGATTTTGTTTGATTGACCATCATCCCATGATCCACACAGCTCAAAACATCTAGGTCTACCTAAAACTAAACAGTGAAATAATAATTATTTTATTAATGCGACCACACGTACAGAGCCGTGCACGATGACCGGTTGGCATCGGAGTCTATATTAAAGCCAACCCACACTGTGGTCCCTACCAGCCATACATTTGTGGGCTCTCACCAAAACCCAATACTATACTTACCTCTTTGTCTAATAATCTCACACAATATGGAATAAATTCACCAAGACCTTAAATGGAAATATTTTATAAAGTCCAGCTTGGGGGTTAGATAACAACAGCCTTCCATGTAACTCAATGCTAAATATTCTTTCAGTTTGAGGTGAAAAATTTCTGAGGTTTGTTTTGTTTGAGTTTAACCTTGGTCGTCGTTGTAGTCATGGGCTTAATTTATTGTTTACACTATAGTTTCCTTCTGTGCGCTCAGTTTCTGAGAAATAATATTCATTCCCGATCGGTCCCGTCCGGTTGCTGTGGTATCGGAAATTTCATGGGCAGGCCTCGCTTTGGACCTCATGTTTGACAAGATGTGGAGGAATGAATGTTTTCGATCTAATGTCAGCTTCATGGCATCCAGACTGGCACTCTCACTGACTCAGGAGTTGCACCTCTGTGCTGACTTGTCATTTTCAAGGTGTGTCCGATGGAGCTGCTTTAACTCCCATCCACAAACATCAGAGCAACACAAGAGAGAAGCAGCGCTGGCAAACAAAGACAGCTTTGTACTACTTGATCATCTCAGCCTGCTCTAACAACAGCACATGCTAATTTTGCTCTGGTGTAACACAAGAAGAGCTTTTTATTTTTTACAGAGTATTGTCCATAGAGGAGGAGGAGGAGGAGGAGGAGGAGGAAGAAAGAAGAGGAGTGGTGTAATGGGGAAGAGAAACTTGGCCTGTATGAAAAATAAATCTCATAAAGTAGCTGTGAAATATGATCAGTAACATCAGGATGTGTCCAAGTAAAGCACTGACAGGAGGAGAGGGAACTGATTCAACTTATGGTAAAGCATAGGTTCATATATTTAGTTTGTCTTAAAACAATACCCACATGCCCATGTGTACACGGAGAGACTTTCTGTCCATATTCTTCACGAAGAGATGTTTTCTTAACATGGTTCCAGTGCAGTGCAGTGGTGTAAAGCAGCCAAATACATTTACTCACTTCATTTTTCATATTATGATTTTACATAAAACAACACATGATAATTTTATATAAAATACATTAGGACGGATGAAATGTTTATGGTAAGATCCCTTACAAAGAAATAGTGTCTAGTCATGTCTCCTTTAACGATTATTCACCGAAAAAAAAGAGAGAGAGAGAGAGAAAATGAACATGTTTGAAAATGAACTTTATGTTTTGTCTTCCTTCAGACTGATGTGATGAGTCTCTGGGGGGATCGGACCCCCCTGGTTTGGAATCACTATATATCACTTTATATAAAGTAGTTAAAATGAACTCCACCTACAGCAGTACATATGTTATGTAAATCACTACATTAACCACATTTTCCTGATGATACTTTTACTTCAGTAGGATTTTATGTTCAGGATTTTTTACATGAAGGTTTACGGTACCTTGGTTGAGTAAAAGAAGTTCCTCTTCTACTATTGTTTTAATGTAAAGCTACATTCAGAGCAGCTTCAGTCCTCAAACTGGACCAACTTTTGCTTCTATATAATGTGACGTCTTCTGATGAAGTGGCAAAAATACATGCAGTGTATTCTCAAGGGTCTCACTATTATCTGAACCAATGCACCCCAAACATGAGCATCTTTAAAGTGATATCTTGGATTATGCTACATGGGGTTACCAGCTGAAGGGTTACCTCGACTCATGCAGGACGGGAATGTGTTATAGCCACAAAAATGCCTACAAATATTAATATATAAGTTTAATTGTACACTTGGTTTTGAATATTTTTTAAATAATGTTATAGTGTTATATGTTAATATTATGGTCTGAAGTCTTCAGATCTAATGACGTCACCTGTGTGACATGCTGCTCACGCCTCCAGGATTCAACCTGTCCTTCTTTTCTTTTCTTTTAGCCATCTTAGCATCAATGTGACTGTATATAAACAGAGCAAGATCTATCTTTATGTGTAGTGTGTCCAGTCTTTGTAGGTGTCAGTGAGTCTTCAGGTTTGCTCCAAGCTGAGGTTGTAAGGGACTGGATGTACAGTCCCTGACACTGCTTCATCATGAGGATATGAGAAACTCTTTAATTGTCCATGTGAATGTTATTTGAAAGCAGACCTGACTGTCCCCTTCGAAGCCAGAGCAGAGAGCAAAAAGCTGGTAGGCATCGTGAACACCTGCAGCAGAGACAAATGAACCCTGTGCTCTGTCCTTGGACGTCTGTGAATGACCAGTCATCAACCATGAAAATCTGCCGGGCCTGTCCAAACCATCTTCTCTTTGATCTCACGGACTCATCAATATCTGTCCCACGAGCGCAGGCCAACTCACCGAGCTCTCTTCCTCCACACACTCCTGTCCATCACACCCAGGGGAATCGGCCACTGAAGGGAGGACTCATATCCACAGGTCAGAGGTCAGACATGTGCTCACACACACACACACACAGCTATCCAACATATGAGCTATAGCAACAAAAGGTCGTTTTAACCTGCAGAGTGAAAAGGAAGAGTTAAAAGTTAAATGCAAATGTAGGTGCTTCTGTGTGACCGTTAGGTTTTACAAGAGGAAACGGTGGGGGGGTGTAATCCATGTCACAAAAGAGGTGCTAGTTGAATTTCTACGAGATGGGAAGGATTAGTCGGCTATTTTTATCCCTTACCTACAAGGGCAGAGGGAGATAGTGGTTGTAGAATAGCATGATAATGCTATTACCATCCCATCTCATCCCTGGCAGTCACATGACTAGCAGCAAAGATTAGTACGTTAAAGATCCTCCTGGTGCAAATGGAGGTGGTGGAGTGAAACTGTGTAGAAGTACATTTACTCACTGTACCTGGATGTATGTAGATTACGTGTTTTAATGCTCTTTGTGCAGCTCAACTTGATAAATAAAAACAGTTTTTTTTATTATTATTATTATTTCCGCCCCTCACAGTGTCAGTTCTTTTACATTAGGTCCTGAACGCTCGTCTCCACCACTGTGGAAGTGATGGAGGATGAAGTCCACCGTCTTCGCTGAACTGTGCTGAAATGCATTCTGCAGGTCAGCTGGAGCCAAAATCAAGTTCCAGCCCTTTGAGTCAGACAGATCAAGATGGTATTTTTTGAGACTACGGGGCCTCGTATTGGCCTCAGCTGGCTTTCAGGATGTACTTTTAACGAGAACAAGGACTGTAAATTCTGTCCTCCATCACTGACTCTTAAGAAAGGATGAGGTTAAGGCCACAACGGGCATGTCAGACCAGTTCTCCCAGGTCTGCACATGGTGGCACATTTCAACCTGACCTGGACACAGGAGCACAGAGAGCTCACGGAGTGGGATCACCTGTTTTAGATTTGCAGCAGCTCGGGCCGAGCTCGGCTCATAATGTAACATTAACTCTCCTTCCTGTTCCATATGAAAATTTAAGCATAATCCCAGAAGTGCAGTAAAAAACAGTGCGCTGGCCAAATGCAGCTCCTGGTCACACACATGGCAGTGGCAGATCATTTACCCCCGAAACCACCACAGTGAGGTAAAGTCTTTGGTTTGAACAGTTCCTTTTTACAAGCTCTGACTGCTCCAGTGGCGACCTGAGGAGGACAGTGAGGCGGATACGGCTAAAAAAAAAAAAAAGAGGGAAAGTGGTTAGGCCATCTCTGGTTTTCATCTCAGCATTAAGGGAATACTTTGGGGGGAAAAAACACTTATTTGCTTTTTTAAGTCTAAGAGAAGTCCAACGTATGAAGATATTGTCAGATGGTGCCCGGGCCACAGGAGACACTGATACTAAACTGGGCTTTATTAAGGCAAACTCTGCGAAGAACGTGGCTCATTAAAGTCACAGTGCAGTCACTATTTCTTATTCTTTTCGAGCAGGATGATGATTTAATCAGATGTTGGTTATTTTTGTGCTTCCGCGGCAAATGAGGAGTCATGTGCTTATTCAGCCTCTTCAGGAGAGTTAGGTAAGAAGAGCGACACCACGCTCTTATCTGTCTGCTGAATATGTTGCCGCAACCAGCAGCATGTTAGCCTAGCTTAGCATCAAGACTGGAGATAGGGGGAAACAGCCAGCCTGTTGAAAGGTAAAGAAAGATGTTGCACATGTTGTACAACTGACTTGATCTGGTAAAAACTGTTGGTATGAAGTGGGATGTCCTCATGTCTTACTTGCATCAGATTGTTCATTAATGCCCCATTTTATAATTTTACCATCTTTGTTTTAAGTGTTTTTTCATATTCTGGCTTTTGGCGTATCGCCCTAACTTAGATATTGACAATAGCGATATTTGGACAGTGGATGCAGGAGCACTTTGGAAAACACATGTCTGATGGTGAAGCTGAAAATCTTTCTTAGACTTTTAAATTTTTACTGCTCATTATGAGATGATTTGAAAGTTATTGTTGAACTTTTGTTGATGAATTCAGAAAACAACATTAGTTTTAAGAGGAGGAGGCAAAGTTTTTTGCATAACCAGTGTTTTATATAAGATGTTATTGTATCTCTTTTCTTACTGCCCTTTAAGGCCGTGTAGGTTGTGTACTTGTCAGTCATTCATTTATAATTGTTTGGCATAAATAATCAGTACTAGTCAAAATGTTGATGATGTCTAAGGGTCAGACATCTACTCCTCGCTGTGTTTTGTTCTGGATTACATTAGATTGAGCAAGTGTACCTAATAAAGTGGTCACTGAGCGTTCAGTTAGGTAAAATAAAAATACATCAGAGTCAAATGCTTCTTTCTTTTTAACAAATGTAATTTATTTTAAGTCTAATGCTCACATTTAAAGCTCTAGACAACAGAAACGACTGCTATAAAAAAGTTAACAGCATTACGCAGAATCAAATCACGACTTGAACCGTCACCATGACGACCGTCTTAATCCTGATGAGTAACTGAGCGCGCGCTGCATGCAGCTGTTTCAGGGGAAGGAGCCTTTCCATCACAGATTACAGGGATGGTATGCGGTCAGGTCAGTTTCCTCAATCCAGATGTTCGAGCCAGGAGACTGTTCAACAAAAGCTGTTTTCTTTTTTTTTTTTTTTGAAGTGGTGGAAACGCAGACAGGCAGGATGCTGTTTGACCAGTTCTTCTTCTATCACGTGGCTTGGGCAGGACCTGACCTCTGACCTCTCGCGACCTCACCTCTTGGCCTTCTTCTCCTTCATGATCTTCTTGCTCTCCTCTCGCCTCCGTTTATTGACGGGGTTGCGCGGGTCGTAGATCTCAAACGTGTCCTCGTCCTGCATGTTGGCATCCTTGACTTTTCTGGTTTGCTCATCAAACTGCAGAACATGGCCCATCCTAAATCAGATGGAGAGAGGGGTGGAGAGAGTTCAAAGAACCGCGGCAGAGCATCCACTAAATCACATGCTGTGCACAACTTTTATCTAGAGGGGGCTGCTGTCTTTCTGCTTCGCGTCTGATTACATTATTATTACCCTCTAAAAACGGGACAAAGTGGGATTTGAGAGACCATTTCTGTTACTCTGGAACTGACAAATATAGTAAAAATGACAAACTTCATCCGTATAGTTTCAAAAAAATGATGAGAATGATGAAGCTGAAGATGGAAACAAAACATTACAAATGAGAAGAACAGGCAGAAAAAGACAGACAGTAAAATAAGCCTAACCCACAGAGATGAAAACACAACATTAAACACTGTAGGGGACTGGGTAAATGTTGTATACTGTGGGTACTGGGAATGTTATGGAGAGTTTTAGAGCTGAAAGTTAAGACGAAGCCAGATGATGTCTTTTAAGGAAGCAGTTAAATATCATTAAAAAATCTAATTTATTCTAGATAATAAAACAAATTTCTCCTGTGTCTTGAGTTTGAGATTTTCCACGTGTAACAACACAAACTTTAATTAAGTTTTTGACTGATGAGCCATCAGTTCAAGCAGTGACCTCCTCTCTGCTCTGCAGGTGCCACTGTTTTTGTTTTGTTTAACGTTCATGCTGTGTTTTCAGAGACCTGCCTGTAAATTATTCATAATGCTAATGGAAAATAAATTACATTATGAGTGTTTGAATGCAGTCAGTGGAACAACCTGTAAACACAACATCTGACATCACTTCACAAAGATGTTATGACGCACGTGTTCGCAAAGCAGCTGCTCATTTACACGCGCAGCAGACGTGGAGAAACACCAGCATTCGCTCATGTGGTTCTGATCGGTTCACTAAAGAACTTAAATCCAATATTCACTCCTCTTTTTGCTCTGTTTTTGGTGTCAACCACCACCCGTACAGAGATGTGTTTGTTTGTACTGAAGCAAAACAGTAAATTAAATGAACTAAAAGAGGCTAAAACTGTAAAACACAGTCATATGATGCATTGAAATATCGATTAGTGGAGCTTTAAATCACTCGTGACAGGCTACAAAGATGAAGGTTGGAGAAAAAAAAATGCATACAGCTTGTCCTTTTGGATTGAACCCTAAATATTTCCAAAATATTGTGTATTGCTATCAGTGGGGAGCCAATATACGGCCGTGTTAAGCCCGGGTCACACCAAGTGTTTTGAACTCAGGTTTTTAAGCCCTGTTGGAATTTAAAGACAAGACACGGGGGCGTCCAGACAAAATGGTCAAAACATAATTTTGAGTCTGGTTTGGGGGAATAAAACGTCCTTATTAATACTGACCTCATACTGTAGCCCAAAAAAAAAAACCAAAAACAAAAACTGAATGGTTTCTCTCACTAGAAATGAGAGATACAATATTTTAGGAGACATTTTTGCAGTTAAAAAAAAAATAACCCTGAGTGAAAGCCCCAGTCCCCAGAGAACAGACGGTCATGTGTCTTTCATTTCCCCAGTCACTTTCTGTTCCCCCAAAGAGAGATTAAAGAATCAGGACATTCCTCACAGGAGATATCAGTGTCAGGCACTTCACAGATACAACACACTTTCTCCCACTGACAGGATGTCTTCAGCTGCCGCATGAACGGCTCCCTGATAATCGAAACAACGATCAATTGCAAGACTAATCAGTTGCAAGGATCCTTTGTTTTTGTTTTTTTTTGTTTTTTTTTGTCTTTAAATGAAAACCCTCACTGGAGGCTTATGTCTCATACGTCCAAGGACTGAGTGGAAAAATCAAGAATCTGAAATAAGTGAAAGATGTTGGATTCTGTTGTGGACAGGAAAAAACATTCTGGCCCTGAGAGCAGCGTGGCGGCTCTGGGGATGGCAAAGTCCCTCAGTCTGTCTGTCTGTGTGTCAGTCAGCCGCTTCGCTCCAGGCCCAAATACCTTAACAACCGTGTGATGGAATACCATGATAATTTGTACCGACATTCATGTTCCCCCGAGGATGAATCACAATGAGTTTGTTGATCCCCTGTTGATTTTTTTTTTTCTAATGATACCTTGAGGTTGACATTTATGGTTTTAGAGCGAAATGCCTCTGAAACAACTATTGGATGGATCGTTCCAGAATTTGATACAGACATTCACGTCCCTGTCAGGATTGAACTGTGCCGCTCCTGACTTTTCACTGAGCTCCATCATTATGTCATGATGTCAGTTTGCCTGATACTTTAGTTTACGTTCACTTGTGTGTCTTTCCAAAACCGGCAATCCGACGCCAACACAGTGATGGATCGACTTGTTTCCTGGGAGTGAATTCCTCTTTCGTGTTGTTTTTGCTGTTGTTGCAGTCTCTTCTTTGAACCATAAGTCACAGCAATTCATTGAAACACAGTATTTTACTCATATATCATATCTGTGGTTGTATGATGATGAAAATTGACTGTTTTAATAATAATAATAATAATTAATGGGATTTATAAAGTGCTTTTCAAGGACCCAAAGACGCTTTTAACTACACTGTAGCTCAACTAGAGACTATGGTAGAGTTGGCAATATCTATAAACTCTGCAACACATCAGTTTCATGCTTTGTATTGAAACTGGAATCATCCCTATTGACTGAACTAAACTAAAGTAAATTACATTTATTTACATGACAACTGCTGCTTTCTCCAACTGATGATGATGGTCTTCAAGTGAGGCTGTCTGTAAAAGTCCACCTTTATCTTCACATGACTTCTGACACTAGTTCTCTTTCCTCTATAACCTGGACCTTAGTCTTGTGTTAACAGATTAAAGTGGAGGCAAGACTTTTTTTTTTTTTGATCATAGGTGGAAAGGTGGAAACAGGAAATGGGGTAAGAACGACGGTCAACACAACAAAGGTCCAAGTCTGCACATTTGCGATTACACTGTTGGCATCTATTGGGATCTATTGTTCAGCAGGGCTCTTTCTGCAAACGAGCCCAAACAAGACGCTGCAGTCATGAAGAACTCATCATCACCAAGAGTCAAGAAGAACAAGAGAGTCTGGTCTCGGCATCATGGAGTCAGACTGGGATCACTTGAAGAGACACTGAGACGCTAAAAACCACAGAAGAACTGAGGAAAGTTCTCCAAAGACGCTGGAACGACCTTCTGCCAAGTACCTGAAGTCCTGAGGACAAGTGGTGCTGATGTTAAGTCAAAGGACGGATACCTCAAATATGAGTTTGATTTTTTAATTCATAAATAAATAAAATAAGTTACGTTTAGTGGCTGAAAGCTTTTGCACAGGACTGGACATTAGCTCAAACTTTCCCTTCCCTTCATCACTGATCAACAGGTCTTTCTTATCAGCTCGACAGAATAAATGCAACCTTGTGCTGCATTTATGTGTGTGTGTGTGTGTGTGTGTGCAGACTGCAGCACCAGTGTGTTTCTAACTGGCTGCACTAAATACACAAACTTCACTTTCACTATTGTACATTTCAAAATGTTGCGTTTGATGTATGTAGTAAATGTCTGCTCCTGAGTGGACGGTTTGTGTGTGTGTGTGTTCGGCACTCTCTCCTGTGTTCATTTGAAATCGGCAGGAGTTGTGACAGCTCATCTAAAATGTCATGACTCGACTCTGGCAGACCCCGAGGACTCCTGCTGTGTGAGCAGGCCGCCTCTGATAATTCGTCTAGCAGTCTTAGTGATGACAGTCGGCCGGCCGTCGTACAGCTCCGAGATGTGATGTGGAAACTCGGCCTTCCTTATCAAAACCACCACCACCGCCGCTCCCCTGTGCTGTGCTGTGCTGTGCTGCCACGACGCTGAGCTGCTCCTCTCTTTATTAATTCATTTATTTTCACTGAAGCGGCGGGTGGAGATTAAGGAGTTCAGGAGCTCAGGATGGTGGGAGCAGCAGCGGCGGCAGTGTTGGCGGCGGTGGGCTCTTTGCATTGAGTGTGTGAGGTTGTGTGTGTTAGCAGAGACCGAG
>OMNW01025360.1:0-12496 GCA_900303245.1 Selene dorsalis
ATAGATAGATAGATAGATAGATAGATAGATAGATAGATAGATAGATAGATAGATAGATAGATAGATAGATAGATAGATAGATAGATAGATAGATAGATAGATAGATAGATAGATAGATAGATAGATAGATAGATAGATAGATAGATAGATAGATGATGGTTGGACTAATACATAAATAGATGCATGGATGGATGGATGGATTGACAGATGGATAGAGAGGTGGAAAGGTAGATGTAAAGATGATGGCTGGACCAATACATAGATAGATAGATAGATAGATAGATAGATAGATAGATAGATAGATAGATAGATAGATAGATGGATGGATGGATGGATAGATAGATAGATAGATAGATAGATAGATAGATAGATAGATAGATAGATAGATAGATAGATAGATAGATAGATAGATAGATAGATAGATAGATAGATAGATAGATAGATAGATAGATAGATAGATAGATAGATAGATAGATAGATACATAGATGGATAGATGGATAGATAGACAGATAGATGATGGATGGATTGATGGATGGGTGGACCAATAGATAGATGGACAGATGTATAGATAGATAGATAGATGGATAGATGGATAGATAGATAGATAGATAGATAGATAGATAGATAGATGAGTTGTTTGCTGTGGAGCTGAATGTGAGTCAGACTGGGAGCAGTGACAGACCATAATTACAGTAAAATGTCAGCGGAGACTCACTCTGCTCTTGGACGGGAGACGTGGGCCGAGCCCAGGAGACTCAGAGCGTCCGCTGCTGCTCATTACCAGGCTGTTAAACCGCAGCGTTTACTCTTTACAACCTGTTTGTTCTTCACTGCTGTTACAGACCGGAGCTTTTATAGGCTGATCGTGTTACCTGGTCCTGGATCTGCCCTCCGGGCTGCACCACAAAGTGGGTTCCTGTTGTGTGTGTCCCACTTCTCCTCCATACTGTCTTTGAACTATATACACGGGTCGTCACCTTGTATTATTTTAGATACATCTGTAAACACCCATGGGTAACTTTGGGCTTTATAACTTAACCAGCTGCCACAAAAACTCTCAACAAGAACCCCAATCCCCTTTTCCATCAACAAGTTTGTACTAATAATGTTCCTTTAAAACATCAGGTTATCACAGATCAAATGAAAATAAAGTTGGTGCAGATTTTAAAAAAAAAGTAATTAAAAAGCTGATTTATTTCCATTTGCAATTTAATTTTTCACAGCTGTGATTAGTTTCAGTGTTTCCATCTCAAATTACATGTGTGAATAGACTTCTCACCTTCAGTGTAGTGAATCATCCCACTGTTTTATGATACTATACTCTAGCACTTTTGTAATGTGAATGTGTTACATTCCCACAGAATTAATACTGTGAAACTGGTTTTAACTGATGAGTCACAGTTAATGCTGACTAACCAGGCCTGCTACTACATCCTGCTCTTACTGCTGCTGCAGGAAATAAAAAATGCATGAGCTGATGATTTCTGTCTGTGAAGACAGACAACGTGGAAGTTTGAGCTTAGTACTTGTGCGGGTGAGTCGAGGTGAAGTCCAGACACGATGAAAGCAGATTAATCATTCTTATTTAAATGCTAAACGCTGTTAGAAGGAGTCGTGATGTTCATTATACATGATCCAGCTCCATGAGGTCCACATGCACCTGTGTACAAACGTGGAGTACACAGAATAGACGCTGAGCCCATGTGGCGCATCAATGTTTTATTTGCAGATTGTATTGTTTTCTCGTGCTGAAAATCCGCCTCAGCTTGAAGCTTCAAAACAACAAAGTGATTCTGTGTCTCAGTGTAAAACTGCCCATAAAAGATTCATCTGAACAAAGCTGGAGCGCTGTAGTATTTTCTTGACATGATAATAAGACAAACAACATACTTTAGCCGCAGCTCTTTATTACATAAAATCTGCTCCGAACTGAGACGTATAGTATGACCACTGGAAAAAAGAGGACTGACAGAGTTCAGTAAAGATTTATTTAAAGTGCACCATCACACATCTCACTTTACAGCATAGTGAAGTGGTGCTGGTTGTGTTCACTCTCAATAAGTTTGTTTTTCTTTTCAGAGCATAGTATTTACACGTGTGGCTTTTCCCAACAATCTCCAGCAGCACCTCTAAACACTCACTAATTAGTAGGTCAGCCTTATCTCATAGGAAACAGTCTTAAAATGGCCACTTTATGAAGGTTGTGGGTGGACTAGGCTAAAAAACAAAAACAATATTACGTTTAGTTTTTTCTCTGTTTGTGAGCTTTATAGAGGAACATAGACTCCTTTTACCTGCCATTATTACATCAGGGTGTCTGTGTTTATTTAGCTTTTTAGCACACCCATGTGCATAGATGCGTCATTGATAGGTAGCTCAATGAGGCTTTGTGTCACCATGATTAAAATCACACATTTCTCTACACCAAACATTACATCACATTGGTCTAGTCATTCTTAGCCTATGTGGAAAAGTTACATTTCATTTGTCAACAGACTGAGGTCACGATTTACCTGAGGGGTTATGAGTGAGTCCATCAACTGCGGAGGGTATCTAGTATGTAATTTATATAACAAAATATTGTCATTAAAGAAAAACATGAAATTAAATGTATTGTTTTTGTAAAAAGCTGATTAAACCTATAACACTCATTAGTTAGCTTTGCCTCTTTGGAAGCATCTGGCACATCTGTAGACAACAGGTAATTAGTAATCGAGAGTCTGTCACATTTCAAAGGTATCTTTTCCATAACTGGAGTCAAACACATGAAGGTCTGACACATTCTCTGAGCTCACATGTTGAATTCTGTGTTTTTTTTTGTGTGTGTGTGAGGTTGAGTCAATATGAAACACTTTCTGCCTCCACACTCCCATGTGTCACTGTCTGCACGCGCTGTACCGCAGTGTTAAGATCCTCCAGCTCTGAACTCTGAAACCTTTCTGTGCCGGTGTGTTCTCTCCCTTATCTCTCCACAAACAGCAGGTGAATTCATCATGGTCTATCTTACACAAATTTGATTGAAAGAGAGAAAAACAAGCAGCACCCCCCCCGGTGTCAAGCCGTCCTCAGGTTCACTGGTTGGCTGGCTGCTGAGTAAGCGCGGCTGTCCATCTGTGTGCCTGTCAGCATGTTTTTTTTATTATCTGTCTCTATTGTTTCTCAGGTTTTGGAATATAAACATGCTGCTCAGTCAGTTTCTTTAAACTTTGCACCATTTCTACAAACAAAAACATGAAAGACTGTATCTGAAAAGTGCTGTAATCGCTTAGAAACTCTACATACTCTGGCTTTTAAGTCTGGATGTTTGCCAAACTCAGGGTGTGAACTGAGGTCCTCACAATTCAATGTGAGTCTCTCTCGCCACCAGGCAGTCTGGTTTTTCACAGCTCCCTCATACTGGGAGATCTGACAGGAGGTGACTCTTCAAAGGTTTTACATTTCTAGCTTTTAAAAGATAATTCGACAGAGCCGTGGCTGTTTAAGAGGGCTTTTTTTTTTTAGAAAAAAAAGAGAGGCTTTACAAAATAAAACTAACCAAATTGCCCAGCTGGGAGAACTCAAAAAAAAAAAAGCAGCCAAAGCAGAAGGCTCTGAAACATTGCTGCATAAAGAAAACCAGACATCAAAAAGTGTCCATTTTGCAATCTTCCACAAGCAGATCTTTTCTTTTATCCTGTGAATCCCACACACAAGAGCCGTCGAGATGTTTAGCGGTCAATCTGAAGCAAACACGAGGGAACAGAGCAGCGGGGGAAAAGCCAACGCATCGATCCATCTTCCCAAACATCTGAAATATTTCCACAAAAATAATAAAAAATAAAAAATAAACATAAAAAATAAAACCAACTCATCCTCTGTTCTTGCCAGAATGGATTTGAGCATTAACTGATGCAGCTCTGCCTGGAAATGAAAACTTCAAAACTGTGATCAAGCTCAGCTTTGCAGATCGTGTTGAGAATTTAATGAGTGAGGATCTGAACGAGATGCACAGACCACACAGGACAGTGTGGAGGAATAAAAAAAAAAAAACAAGCTCTTCTCCCATCTCTGACTCTTTATTTTTATTCCAAATATCTCATGTGCAGGAAATTCGTCTTTAGAAACTCTTTAAATTTCCCCCAGGATCAAATCACAGTATATTACTATAGTACATTACTTTTTCCTTCTGCATTATGAACTTATTTACATTTCAAATTAAAAATAAAATTTGCATGCTTTAAGAAGATTTGTTAAGATGTTTTAGTGAATAGTTTGATGTTATTTTTCAACATCCCATCCACTATATTTCAATGGGAAATGTTGTACTTTTTGCTTCTCTAAATCCATCTGGCATCAATGCAATGTAAATATTTATAAGACCTGCACAGTCATCCTATCAAATGTGATCCAGTCATGTACTGTAGATTGAACTAGGACTGCAGATAAAGACTATTTTCATTAGACGTAAGCTCTGTAAACTGTATTGTACCATTGTTCGGGTGCTTATTGAACTCTGAATGAATAACAGGACTTTCCATAGGAGACCGTAGACTGACCTATGTGAAATCAAAAGTTGAGACATAATTACTTTCAGACTTGCTCGACTTATTATCTTGGTCCTTTTCACAGTGTGGTTAGGTCTGGGCCGCAAAACTACTTGGTAAGGTTGATTTGAGGTAAAGTGGGAAACTCTCTGAAAAGATCAATTTGGAATAATGAGTGCTTTTATAAGTATAAAATATCACTAAATATCAAAAGTTACTCTTTAATGTGGTATTTTTGCTTTTACTTGAGTTTAGACCTGACTCTGGTTCTGCTGCTGACTTTAAGAAACTCATATAACCTAGCCTCAATCCATATAATGTAGTGTTAATGTTGATATTCTGTGTCATGTTGACATGGTCTCACAGTGAATAACAAACAGTGCAGGATTTACTATATTATACGTGAATGTGGATGAAGACATGTTCAATAATAACCTTATGTAAAGTGGCAGACAGCAGAGTGACAGTATTAGAGTTCATTCACAACCTCCTTTTCCCCCAATAGACTCCAACAGAGAACATTACATGATGCTGTCACTGGTGTGTGTGTGTGTGTGTGTGTGTGTGTGTGTGAAGCTCTGTGGGTGTGTGAATATGTGCATGTGTGATTGATGGATAATGTTGCTGGGGCTGAAGTGCAGAGATCTATGGCAGTAAATTATTACATGTTGCTATCAGGGAGCTGTCATGTTGCTCACTCCTTTGTGAAGGCTCATTTCCCCTCAGCAGCGTCTGAGCGGCCACAGCCGGAGTGACTGTCATTAAATAAACTGAGAGTGGAGCTGGTGAGGAGTGAGACCACCAGTCAGCCGGGAGAGCTGCGGCTGATACCGAGAGTTTGAGATAAATAAAACATCTAAAACAGCCACACGCAGACACGGACTGACTGTAACAGGTTTAATGGTTTTTTAAGTGTCATCAGTGGCAAAGGAAGTGTATTTCCTGCAACCGCAGGAATACACACACCAAACACACAATAAAATCAACCTTTACGTCGATGACACACTGCTCTTCTTACAAAACCCACACTCATCTCAGAGGCATCATCTGATACTTGTGGTTAAATCTTTATATTTTTATCCAGTTGTATCATTGTAACTTATATAATGACAATAAATCTGATTCAGATCCTGATTCTTAGCAGTTCTTTCCATTTCTTTTATTATGCTAAAATATCAACTTGTGGCAAAAAAAACAAACAAACTTGTAACCAGCCTTGTTTAACATGTTTATAGTTAGGATTAGATGCTTTATACGGCTGTCATTCAGCTCAACCACTTCTATCTGAAACACTTATGTTTCAAAGCTTGAGAAAATAAGTCAGTCTGATTTCATGATTCTCACAAACCTCAGTATCAGTGTGTTTACAACATGCCAAGTACATACATTGCAATGATGTCCTCATTACATTAATCCCGTTGCAATTAAAACTCCCTGCAGAGAGTTTTTCCTGTGGAAGTTTCTTTGCACGTGAACATAAATTGCAGGAGACAGGGTTGATTTTTCTGAACTGAGACTGATTTTCTCGCACTCCTGACTAAAGTGTGTCTCATCAGCCTTCTTCACATTCAGCTCAGCAACCTCAACCATTATGTAAGATAACAAATGCCTGAGCAATCAACATGTTTCATGCCCCTCTGTTTACACCTCTCTCTCTCTGTGTCTCCCTGCAGACTCGCTCCTGAGGACAAATAACGACCTAATTAATTAACACTAACTCTGAGAGGAAAGCCCACTGAACACCTGGAAGCTGAGTAGAAACACCAAATGAAAAACAGTGAGGTAAGTCACAGTGTTTTGGTAAATGAGACACTTCATTGCTGAAGCGCCAGTTACAATTTTGTTGTCAATTTGTACCTTTAAAACACTTTTAGGTGATTAAATCATCAACCAACATTAGACATAGAAATAAACACCAACAATAGATTTTAATCAAACAACAAAGTAGCTCCTCAGATAGAAAATGCGAAGATTTGTAAAGTGCTGCGATTATGCCAAAAACAGTTATTAGCTTTTCAGTTGCATATTAGGAGCACAGTGGATGGCTGGTAGCTCTGTGCACTGCTGGCTCACATTTGCAGGTTAGGTTGTTGGATTTCTCTTCACTATAAATTGGTCACTGATTTATATTCAACAAAAGTTATCAGAGAAGTGCCACTGTCTTCTCATGCAGTGAAATGGTAAAAAAAAAAACAGATTATGATTACATTTTTTGATTCAGGCTACACAAACAGGACAGAAGTGGAAGGTGTCAGGTTTACGTCATGTTACTGCTATGACGTAAATATCCCATCAACAGGTTATTCTTTCTCTATTTATGGTGTGAGATGCATGAACATGGTTTAGTTAAACATGGTTTATGCTCAACATATTCTAAACTTTGCCATCTTTGTTCAGCAAACAAAAACTACCTCTTTATCTGTATTTCTCAGCCGTCTGCTTAACTTTGACCTCATGATTGTGTATTCAGTCCAATAAATCATAAATGATGGAGAGGGTCTCTCTTTCTGCAAATCTCTCTGAGGATCCACAGACTCCCTTGCAAAATACAGGATGTATAATACATTCCCTGCTCTACTGGCCAAAAGCTATAGGCTACAGTACAAAAAGCTGTGCTCCCTCTAGACTCAATTAAACACCCAGTAACAAATCTAAAACAATCTAAACCTGACAGACTGAAGTGTGTGTCTTTCTCCATAATTGGTTGCAGCATTGTCACTTCAGAAAGCTGTAAAAAACAAACAGTGAAGTTGCTGTCATGCTAAAGTCAAGTCGGTCATTTCCATATTGTGGCCCCGAAGCTATGTTTGCATATAGACACATGCAGGAGTTTGTGTGTGTGTGCACAGTGTTTGTCTTTGTCTCGTTTCTGTTCAAAAAGCTTGAAGACTGTCTCCTCCTGAGTGACAGAAATTCAGTTTTTTACCCTGTTTAAACACAAGCATAACCAAATTTCTGCCGGTTTCTACCCCTCAAGGACCGTGAACCATCGGTGTGTCCTGTGATTTCATCCTAAATGAGAAAAGTTTGGGTCCCTCTGCTAACCAAAGGTGCAGCCAGGTGCTGTTTGGATATTATATGAGTAGCTAAGCAAAGTAGAAAAGCAGAAAAGTGCAGGAGCTCTAGTGTGACTGTGACTGCAGCCTTTTCTGATGGTGTTTAATTAGTCTGACTCCAGTTCTGATGATGTGTATTTGAAGCAAACTGACCCTATAAGAATAAAACTAAGACTGTATTGAGTTACTGGCCCTATAAACCAGGCTGATCCCTGTTGACAGATTAGTGCTAGGGACGTCAGTTCAAATTGTCACAGCCGAGAAACATGTCCTGTTATTATTTCTCCGAGCTGCTGCCCTGCTGTGTGCCATTTATAATACAGGTGCCGTAACCAGTTGTCAGCGGCTTTTGCGGCCTCATTACATGCACATCAGGTGTTCAGCTCTGGGCCCATCAGCAGCAGTTGAAGATTAAGATCTGGTTCTATATAAAAATGGGACCCACAGTGTACTGAAACACCAAGAACAAACCAGAATTAATCATCGAATATCCACAGTGCGTGGCAGCTGGAGGCCAGGACAGTGGGGCTGGTACATGTGTCAACCACACTGATGTATCACTGTTGTTAAGAATTTTAAAAAGCCTGGTTTAAATTACGGAGAGGTTGAAGTAATACCTCTCTGAATACCAACCAGCCACAAACAGCGTTCATTTCCTACAAATATTGTGACTCAAGCAGGACGTTGAATTGTTTTTTTTTTCCCCACTAGATGAAATTTTATAACCAAGAAAACTTTTAGCAGGGTCTTGACAGTCTGCTCTCACTTGTCTTTTCTCTGTGTGCACAGCATTAATCAGACATGTTTAACTCCTGTGTTTGTGCTTTATCTGTAATCCTTCAACTAGCCAGGAGATAAAAGGAAACACAGACTATACCTACGCAAAGAAACGTGTTCAACAAAAAAAAGAAAGAAAGAAAGAGTTTGTGGATCTTAACATTGTCCAAATTTCCATAACTAGGAAAATATTTTTGCCCTTTTCCTCTGCTGCTGCCCTTCTGTGTGACATTTATATTACAAAGTGTCATGTCGGTGTCAGCAGTGTAATGCAACCTCATTATATACACTTTTCTTTTTTCTTTTTTCTTAAAGGTGAACATTACATCGTATTGAAACTAAAGCTTTTCATATCGACCGGTCTGCCGCATTTCCACTGGCTTCAGCAGCTTGTTAAGATTCAGTCTCAGTAAAATCAGCACCTCAGATGTGGCCACAGGCGGTCATGTGATGATCTCAATATTACACAAGCAAAAAATGTTAAAGAATGTAATGTTTTTATTTCTTGAAAGGGTTTCGTTAATATAGTCCCCACTGAAGGCTGAAACGCCCTGATTTCAGCAAAACTGGCATCTGTTACCGATACAATAAGAGCTCATTTGCTCTCTCAACTTTAACCATGATTAATTACTAACTATATAGGAGTTAGATATGGTGAATCTCATGCTTCTGCATTTCCCTCTGATCCATTACCCACAGATGAAAAGCAGAGTCCAGGTCCATTAAGTCCATAGTTACAATGTGAATGAGTTGTAATGTAATTTAGGATTGAATTTGACACACAAGCAAAAGATTTTTTTTAAATTACTCATATTGTGACTTTCACCTGCTGTCAGACACATGAGAATCTGTAGCCTGTTCAAGTACATTTTTGTAGTTCAGGATAGAGTAAAGGTGTTTCACAAAGCTAAAATGTGCAGATCCTGCCGCCTGCTGGACAAACAGAGAGTCACAACCAGGAATATTTCATTTCAGTACAGTTTAATCAACACCTCTAAAGTATTGTCAACACAAACTGTGTGTGATAAATTGTCAACAGCATGTGTGCATGTGCTGCTGAGAAATAAATGTATAGTGAAACAGTGAAACTGAAATATAGTTGCATAATACTTCTAAGTAAAGTACAAATCTTTACTTCAAAATATACTTTAGTCTCCATCCCTGATTTTAATCTATAGAAATAAAAATGTATACGAATAATCCATTCTGTATTCACGATGATAATTAATCAGTATTCGTGTATTTATCTGTGGAGTTTTTTTTTTGTTTGTTTTTTGGGGGGCGCACTGTCTCTTTAAGGCTTTGCTCTGTTTGGGCTCCGTCGCTTTCCGTAGTTCCAGGAAGTGTTTGCAGAGTGCGTTTGTTTCTGCGCTGTCGTTTCAAACACTGATACTTACCATTTAACGTTGGTTGAAACAAATTGTAAACATGTCTGGGGGAACCCGTCTGGAGAACGCAAACCCGGTGATCTTCCAGCGGTCCGGGGAGAGACTGTTGACGGCGTCGGAGGAGGACGAAGACGTCCACGACCCCATCGACGACAGAGAGATATTCGATATCCTGTGATTGTCGTTGTGTTGTTTTCCGCTGGTTTTCCTCTGGTGTTCACTGTTTTTTTTGTTTTTAAGTCAGATAGATACGTTTACAGTCGATTAAATGTAGTTTAAGTAAGATTCAGACACGCAGCAGAGATTTCCTCTAACGTTACCGACTGTTGCGTCATGTCCGAGCTAACCGTTATGTCCAAGCTAACGTCAACGGTTACGTCGAGACTTTTCGTTACGTACTGTTATACTGTTATTCATGTATCTCAGGCTAATGAGATTAAACAGTGGGATAATTATTTAACTCTTTAATTAGTACATGAGGTAGGTGAAGTGTGTATGTGTTAGAAATATATAATTGTAAAAAAGACACATATATTGGCAGTAGTATACAGTAAGTGACATTTTATTGTTTTAAGAAAAGTGGGTTTTAACAAAAGAGTTTCCTATGATATATACACTAATGATGACATAATGACAGGACTTGTTGCTGCTGGGCTTGAGTTCTTTAACTGAAGTTACATCTGATCAGATCCATCAACGACCCCGAGCATCCTCTGTCTCTGGAAGAACTCAACGTGGTGGAGCAAATCAGAGTCAAGGTATATATATATATATACCCCCTGTTAACTGTGTGTTGTGTTGTGGATGTTTGTTTGTTTGTTTTTTTAGAGCGATAACAAAAGAACAGACCTATATTCTAGTTTGGCGTCTGCCACATCTTTGTTTGTCTCACTGCACAAACATTATTCATTCTTATCAACTTCAATCTTATTGGCAATTCCAGTAAGGGAAGTAAATTACATTGATCTGTTTTATTAAGTCGCTTTCTGTCTACCTATCTTACTCTCAGGTTAATGATGCAGAAAACTTTGTGGGTATTGAGTTCACTCCCACAATCCCTCACTGCAGCATGGCAACACTCATCGGCCTGTCAATCAAAGTCAAGCTGCTGCGCTCCCTGCCCAACAGGTTCAAGGTGTGTGTGCCTGTGTGTGTGTGTGTGTTGTTGTTGGCTATAGAGACGCACATTCAACATCACCTCGTCGGATCAGATTCTTACTTAAACAGGGTGAAATGTTGCACATGAAGTGTTACTGTGTGTACTAGTGTTTTGTTTTTGCCTCCATCAGATCGACGTCCACATCACTCCTGGGACTCATGCTTCAGAGGAAGCAGGTATTTTGTTTTTCTGTTCACTGTAATATTTGCTTCAGATAACTGTGTGTATCCATGACTAGTAAGAGCTTCACTGTGCCAACAGTCACTGCTCATTGTTTTATGTGGAGAATTCATTATCTTTTCTCGTCACGTGACTTCTTTCTTATTTCCTTTGTTGACTTGGTGCAGTGAACAAACAGCTGGCAGACAAGGAGAGAGTGGCAGCAGCTCTGGAGAACTCCTCACTGCTGGAGGTGGTCAACCAGTGTCTGACGACCAGGAGCGTCTGAGCAGCCAATCAGCTTCCTTCACCTTCGTAACATGTTTGACGCTCTCTCTGACGGATCTACTGAGCTGTGTGTCTGTATGAGTGGCAGCAGCCGGTTGACAGTCAGGATACAATACAAGTCCACATCTGGATATAAGCAGATGGTAACACTGTTCTCTGTTGTCTCCACTTGAAGAGAATAATCTAACCTGTTTTTATCATGACCCAGAGTAGTCTGGAGAAAGCAGAGGAATTATTTTATTTATGGTTTTTGGGGACATCCACTATGAAAACATGTTGAAGCTTCTTCATACAGGTTAATGCCTGTTTTATATTATCAATTTTGCATAGCTACATAGGCAGTGAATCATTAGTAGAATAATTTTGCACAAAAATAAATGACTTCTGTAAATAATATTATGTTTTTTAAATTTAATTAAAAGACCACATATAAGAAATAAAATGAAAAATGATTTACCTTTTTGTTATTGTTGTGTCATTGTTTGCTGTGTTTCATCCAAGAAACAAAATATTATCATCAGACACTAAAACCTATAAGTTATGATTGTGCCTCATTAAAATAATATACATGAGACAATGCTCTTGTCTGTTAGAGACACGCATAAATTTAAAGGCTGAAATGCTATTAAAACCCAAATCTATCTAGAGCTGTGGCCTCACTGTCACTCTTTATATACAAAATAATAACATTAATAATCCAAAGTGACACAAATCAGATCTTTCAGCAGAAGGAAAATAACTTTTTCTGTGAGTCTGACTTTTTTATCACACCTGGGCTGACAGCATCTGTCCACAAGATGGTGCCAATGCACTGTATTTTATAGCTCCATTATACATTCGTTGTTAAAGAAGCTGACAGTTTTTCCTGTATATTCCTATATACTGTATAAGTGCACCAAAAGCATAAAAGACTAATTTATAATGTAATATTATGGTATTCCCTGTTCCAAAAGTCAGTACCATCAAATGCATGTGCATGATGTTGTCTAAGAGATTGAGCAATGACCTTAAAGGTATGTTTGTTTAAAACCTAGAGTTTAAATGTTTAAGGTTGTGGTTTTACTGGTTTCACATTGTTTTGTTCTTTTCCCCTCAACCTCTGTTTTTTCATAAAATGATACTACCTTTGTTCACAGTCCTGCTGC
>OMNW01025364.1:0-13398 GCA_900303245.1 Selene dorsalis
ATTCCTTTCAAAGACTTGAAAAGTGACATAAGTCAAATAGTCTAGCTACACACTAATCCAAAATGGCGCCCATTAAAAAGCCCTGACTTCACTAGTCGTGTGTTTTAATGCTGATTGTTTCACTTTGTTTCTTAAAGAATCTGAGGTGGGACATTGAATCAAGAGGTCATCTAGTGGGGAAAGTTGCAAGTACTTCTCTCTAAGTGTAGCAGGAAGGGTGGTCCTCACTCCATCTGCACACTTACCTGGAGCTCACTATGATGCCCATACAGGAATGTGTGTGTGTGTGTGTATCACTTATGTGACGTGCCATGGCACACATTATTACCACTAGACTGACTGCCATATAGCTGTCCCTCTTCAAGGCCGTCTCCTATGATGATTCTAATGAGGTTCTCAGTGGAGGATTATTAAGGTGTCGTGAAGAAAAAGCGAGGGCAGTGTAATTGGAATGACATTTAAATATTCTCAGCAGTTATCTCGTGCATGTCAAAAGAACGTGTTGGGCTTAGGTGGTAGCCCTGTATCTGTCCAACTTACATGTGGTCACCACCCACCATAATGTGTAGAGAAACCAGACTGACAAAGTTGCACGTTATTAAATGAAATTTGTGTATAATGTCATTCTTCTTTGTTGAAAGGTCAGAGAGAGATATATCAATTAACTTTAACCTTTGGAAATCCATATACCTCCACTGAGTGCAATTCTTTACATTCAGTTGACTGACGACATTGTTGGTGTGGTATTCAGACATGGGAAATCAATCATTGTGAAAGAGCAAACATAAAAAATTTTTTTTTACTTCCTGGCATCTCGCTCTTTGATTTCTAATTTAAAACTGAGACTGTAACAATGAATTAACCAAATACAAATCTTTAATAGATCAGCGCTACATGAAGAATGATGTTTTTTTTATTCAGAAGAGGTGGTGAAAAGAGAGGAAAAGACGAGCAAAGTAAAAGCAGGAAATAGTTTTCCAGGCAGTGTAGGCAGCCTATTGATTCTCAAGATGGTGGTGGGTAAACATCCACCTGCATTTGCTAACACACAATAGCTTAATAATCTGAAATACATCTATCAGGAAGAATATAACTTCAGCTAATGTGCCATTTATGTGCAAATGGTTTGTACGCGTGTGCAGCCTAATAATCTCACCTATACAGAGCAGTGCAGCGTCTGCTCTCAACTCCAAATGGAAATACTCTTCTCTGGCAAGTGTCTTTTCTCATTTGCCCTTGCTACCTCCAAGTTGTTCCCTATGTCACTTTCTCTCCTTTTCATTCTCCCACTCTCTCTCACACACACACACATACACACACACCGATGCAAGTTATCAATTCAAAATGCCCAAATACGAGAACAGAGCCACGAACCTTTTTCCTCCATCACTCACTCACTCGTATTTCCTAACTTTGACCCCAATATCTCCTCTTGTCACCATCTTTCTTCACCTGCCCGTCATCCCTTCTCCGTCTCTACTGTCTCATTTCACTCATCTTCCCTCCTTTTCATTTTGTTTCTCTTAATGTTCGCTGCCTTTCTTTCCTTTCCCTGTCTTTTCCCTCTCTGTGATAAATGTGAAATGGCCCTTTTGTTTTTTTCCCACTGATATCTAGAATAAGAACTGATCCCTTTCACTCCATGGAGACCTGTGAAAACACCTCAGAGTAAGAATTAATGAGTAATTTGTGAGTGATCCCTGAGCCTTAATCTCCTCTGTGGTTAACTCTGTTTCTGAGTTCCCCCTCTGGAAAGCTGTATGTGTGTGTGTGTGTGTATAAAGAGGAGGGGGTGGTAGAGACAGACAAAAAGCGCTCACATGCATCCTATAAGATGGATATTATGCAAATCTTTGAAATTCTATTCTTTGCTTTGACTCACGTATAAAATGCACAGTAATATATGCTTACTGCTGTGCAATTGTCTGCGTATTTGTGTGCGAGTGTGTGTGAGGGGAGGTGATGGTCACAGACTTGGAGTAATGCTGAGAGGCTGCTGTGACTGGATAAGCTCTGTGTTTGCTGAGGTTCAGACTGAGGATACAAGATAGGGCATGGGTAATCTGCTCTGCTACAGTAACGGACAAATCCCTCCCTTCACCTCTAGGCACAGCACTGTAGACACACGCACACACGCACACAGTATAAATACATGTGGAATTGCTGTAGAAATAATGAAAACTTTGCACACACTGGTTCTAACCAACATTGTTACCTGAGGACAGTGTAACCATGTCCAGCTTTGACCCTTGATCAGTGGTCTTGGCTGTTATAGTTAATGGACAGAGTTTAACAAGCATGAATAAACAAACATGAATACACAGGAAAGGTCGGTTTCATCAGCCACCGTCGCTGGAGCCATGTCAAGGTTTATGGGACTTTTGAAATAAGGGTTTCTTTGAAATGCCTCTTCTCTCACCGAGGACTTTTTTCTTTCATTGACTCTGCTGAGTTAAAATTCATCTTTGATCTCTTTTTGAACTTTGATTGGCTCTGAAATACCAGAGCATGGGAATTCTCATATTTCGTTTGTGCAAAGTACAAATCACAAATCACTGCTGTAAGATGACTTGTGTGTGTGTGTGTGTGTAAAGAGAAACTGCCTTGTTTTAAACTTGATAACAAAGCTCTTTTGACGTTATCTGAGTGATTTCTAAGATTTTTCCATGAGACACGAAAGTTAAACAATTCTCAGCACGTCAAGCAGCGCATAATCCTTAAGCAATTTATGAATATGGAAAGTTTGACGTATGAGAATTTATCACACAGTGACAGTACAGAAAATAGCTCTGTGGGTCTATCAACCCACCATTTTGAGTCAGATGGAAATATCTTGACAATATATTGCAGTGAAGTATGGTACAGGTCTCCCTGGCACCAGAGAAAGAAACCTAATGTGATTCCCCTAACTTTTCATCTCGTGACACGAGCACGTCTGAGATTGCACACAAGTCCGGATAGTTATTCATAATGCCCTGAGAATGTAACCTAATGACTTTGGTGTTCCCCAACATTTTTTCTCTAGCATCCTGGGCAATTGGATGGGTGGCCATGAAATTTGTTATTGCCCTTCAGAATGAATAGTCAAAACTTTGGTGATGCCCAGCATGCTGGGATTTAGTTCATTACACCTACAGTACACAGAACAGCCTGTATACTATATGTTTGGGTAACTATCTATGTCCCCAACACTTAGAAGAGACTGAGAGTGAATCCAAGACTTTAACCTGTCTGTGGCAATACAGTGGGCTCCTGAAATTAGAGTAGGCTGTAGAAATGAGAGAGGCCTATTATTGTGGTACTTAAGATGCCATATTAATCTATATTCCGATGTTGAAGCTGTCTAATTAGGTCTGGTCGGTATGAAAGAACAAATACAGTACGTGCGCATAACACAGACGTTAGATGCTAATTACAAAGGAGTGATTTGTTCTGGGAATACAAAATGATAATTTTCACTGCCCCCTGCCCAGGCCATCGATCACTTTGTCAACACAGGAGCCATAATCAGAGTTTGATGACTGGGAGAGCAGCAGAGACGAAAGTTCTATTATAATGTTTTAATGAAAGCAGAGATAGGGGAGTGGAGCTCCAGAGAATTCAACCATCCTGTCTCACCTCACATGTCCTTTTTACTCCCCCTGAAA
The DNA here is from genome assembly GCA_900303245.1 of Selene dorsalis. Taxonomy (NCBI): domain Eukaryota; kingdom Metazoa; phylum Chordata; class Actinopteri; order Carangiformes; family Carangidae; genus Selene; species Selene dorsalis. Next base: position 3,648 of record OMNW01025364.1, read on the forward strand.
GACAGTAGCCTTTACTGTGGGGTTGTCTCCAAGGTAAAATGATGTAAAAAGGATGGAACCGGCCGGTGTCCTTATCCCATTGACAACACAATGTTTAGTGTCTTTCGGTCGCACAAGCCACTTGCAACTGCAGTGTAATTTTCCCCTGTGCTGACAGTAGGAAGCCCTAAGTAAGGTAAGGGTGCCCCGGTTAAACTCAAAAAGACGTGAAGTGCTCTCATCTCAAATGATATGATGTTCTACACTTCTGCCTTTAGCATCAGGTGTCCTTCCTTATCTCCCTGCATCTTCATCCCCTGCTGTCTCTCCACGTCTCTTGTCCTCTCTTCACTCTCTGCCTTCCTCCATATTGTACTCTATTCCTTTCTTCCAGCCTGGTTTGTTTCTTTTTCCTGTCATATTCCTGTAGTAGAAATAACAAACATTTAGGAAGACAGTTTGATGGCAACTGGTTTGCACTCAGATTCAACTCACAGAGCAGTGCATGTATACAATACTGACAGCTCCTGTCAATTTCAAGGGGATGGCAGCAATGTTTCTGACAGGACACAAAATATTAAAGTGAAACTATTGATATTTGTGCCACACAGCAGGTTTTTTGACTCAACTTTATGAATCTTGAATCTACCTCTGTGCACTACCTCACAACTGCAACTTACAGAAAGATCTGTATTAGATGTTGAAGTGTTTTGGTACAACTTCTTAAAGCATCAACATTAAAACGATTTCAGCTCCACATTACACGAACTGCAAAGTCTGTATTTAATCTCCAGCTGTAAGATTCCCGAAGCTGCACACTGCAGTTTTGTCAACAGAAAGCTGATAACTGTCAAAAGCATGGTTTGTTGTGATGCCGTGTCGTCTGTTGAGCAGGGCTAGAAGAAAGTGCCATTATGTTTGGCTTTCTGTCTTTTGCTTGAAATCCTCACTAACCTGTGCAATAACCAAAAGCACTCTCACACAGACTCTGGTAATATTTATCAAGAGTTTTCACAATTAGTTATCATTTGATAAGAGCGGCTCAATGATCAGCTTTGATCATCCAACACAAAGACTGACCCATTTTGGGCAAAGCTCTGCACATGTATTACCTCTGTGAGGTTTTGTTGTCTAGTAACAAGAATAGCACTTCTGGTGGTTGGTAATGTTATCAAGTGAAGCTCATTTACTGCACTGGCAATGCAATTTGTTTTATGCTAAAGAAAGCCAATGTGAAATAAACTGGATTTTTGAAGTGCGGCTGTTTGTTGTTGCCAGCTGAGCTGATTTTGTTTTAACTTTCCTCTGCAGCGTCTCACAATCACACCTAACAATGCGGAACTAAAAAAAAGAAGTTATATTTGACTTTTCTGTGCCGCAAGCATTGAACTCATACATAAAAAAAAATCCAGTTAATACAACATCACTTGTGCTATACTGCTTATGATTGTCTAAAAAAAGTCATAGAGATGTTTTTTTCTTTTTAAGCAGGAAGATGACGTGAGTAGCACGTCAGTGGCAGCAGCCTGTAGAGTATAGTAAAGGTTGATCGTATGAAGCCGTTTGCTGTTACAGCAGGGAGGCACCCTGCTGTTGCCCATTCAACATTCAGAGGACCAACACTGCTGAGTGGCAGACACAGCAGTAACCATTGACTGTCTGAAAATGTATTAACATTTATATTCCACGAGTCAACACATCTTTCAAACCCCATTGCCGATGCACTCTGTCCCCGTTTCTGCAGTCACCAGCCATGATCGTCCCGCTGCTTGCATTCTTTCAGCCAGCTGTTAAGACGAACAGGGAGTCCTTGAGACAACAACACTGTCTGCTATTTGCCAGGGTGCGAGGGTGAACTTAACACAAGTCTTTACTGAGCCACCGTCTCTGATTAATAACATGACAGTGCTTTTGCTCTCTTTTTTTCCATTCTCTCTCTCTCCCTCTCTCTCTCTCTCTCTCTCTGTTTGTTCTTGCTGCTGGCTTCAGCTCACATCCTTATTTTCTTTAACTCTGAGGTTTATTTGGTTTTTAACTGGAGAGAAAAACAATGTGTTACTGTAAGCTCATACACAGCCAGTCCTCATTATTGAACATGGTCACGGTTGTGTGATTTAGAGGAATTAGCAATTTTTAATAACTTTGATTAATTGAATTAGGTCCATTTTTAATCAGCCTCAGACCCAAACATAAATGTTTTTGACTTGTTGCCATTTCTGAATTTCTAATAACTAAATGTGGAGTAGAGTGCAGCATTAATCTTTAGATCTATTGGTTTTATTTTTCATTTTGCTGTTGCCTGCTCACTGTGTTGATGTATGTGTCTCAATTTTCATAACTGGGCTGCTATGAATATTTTTTTTACTGAAAGCGTCTAGGTTTTTGAGATTCACACAGTGTTCTTTTAAAAACAGTGAAAATGCTGCTTGGAGCTGATGTATTATCAAAGGCAACCATTTCCAGCCTTTGCAATCAAACTTGAATGAAATACAACTGAAGATATCATTCAAATCACATCTTTAAAAATAACAAAGAGCAGGTGGCGATTTTTAAACCCAGGAATTTTCTGTAGTCATTTCAGGGTCTGAGCATCAGTCTTGTTTTCCCCTTGGCTTTTTCTCCAAATAACCATTCAAACTATTACATAGAAATGTGACTTTTTTTATAGTCTCATATATCAGCCTGAGCTTGTAACACCTATTTTATTTAATTTTTTGGCCGGTGGGAGCAGTATGAAATGTCCTGCTTGATCTAGTATCAGTGTTTCTTCAGTGCTCAAATGGATTGAGACAGTGTTGAGAAATCTGACCCCTGAGCTGTGGCGGAAGAACAAGGCCGATCATGATGGGATAGCTGGTTGGTTGTTATCCTCTATGGGACTGGAACTCCCCCACATCCTGTTTCTTGATGTCCACTGTGTTGCTGCTTGAAAAACATAAAAAGTATCAATGGGAGAGGCACATGGAAGAGTTAAACTGTGCCTGTGCCTGACCCCTGAAATTAAGCTTCATTTATAGAAACGGTCTAATGACTTAAGTGCGAAAGACCTTGTGCGGAAGTTAATAGGTTTCCTTGTAATAAAGAGCCTTGTGTCACGTGATGTTTGCAGTGGCACCAACAAGACTTGTTTCAAAAATTTGATTTATCTGTAATTTGGTTAATTGAAATAATCAATTTTAGTCTAAAAGACAGATTTCTTAATAGAAAAAACATAATTTTGGAAGACATCCTTCTAGATCACAGAGGAGAATTTATATTCATTATTAGAGGGATAACACAAGCACATTCACATTACCACTTATCTATGAAGTCTACAGCACCGGTGTGAGATAAAATCAAAGCAAAAGACAGCAGCTTTTTTTTATTTGGCATGCAGCCAGAGTCACATCTGATCTTGAGCAAGAGAGAAGTCTGCTCAGAGGTCTGTAGTGATGCCCTGCTATACACCACACAACCATGTGCATTCAAATGATCAGCCATTAACACAGCTACAGAGCCTCAGGCGAAGAAGACATGCTGTGATGCATCAACAGTGAAAACCCTAATGGCAGTTAACATTATGCGAGCACTATTTTGGGCATTTTGAAATTTTCATTTCTTCTTCTTATTACAGTTTTAATTTGCTTTTAGACAGCAGTATACAACTACATTTGTTATGGCCCCCGTGTGATGTAAATGTGTCGCACTTGCATATCAGATCAACTGAGCAATGAGAGTGCGTGTATGCGCCTGTTGTGTTGATATTTGAATAAGATTTGCATAGCACTTACATGTGAGAGGTGAATTCCAACTGAAATTAGAGCTGCTGTAATAAAGGAGTGTGATGCAGCAGGACACAAAACAGGAAATGAGTTGGACCATGTGTTATTGTTCTTGTGTGTGTGTGTGTGTGTGTGTGTGGATGAATAAATGTGAACTTATGAAGAAAGTTTCTAAAAAGTGGAATCCCAATAACTCAATGATGGATTACTTAATTTCCAAGCAACTCCGTCACAACATCCATAACAAGGGCTACATGCTACTACTCATCTTTTTCAGACTCAGGATATTGATGGAGTGACTGCCCACAGAAAAACTATTAGCATCGTTCATAGTCAAACAAGTGTGGTCGGCCTTTATTTATGAGACTCTGCTGACATTACATCACAGGCTGCCCTTCTTTGCACTTTGTGTCCTGTGTCCTTTTGAATAACGCAGGAAATGTCTGTATAGACACTGATAATAAAGTGCCAGTCAAAGTTTGCACACAGACTTGCTTTGGCTTTACTTGACTGTACTGTTTACTTATTTTGATCCATACATCACTGCACAGACTTGCTTTGTTTGCATTCCACTGCAGAGTTTCTCTCTCACGAAACTAGTCATTATTCATTCCGTTTATGACACCAAGATTTAATAGTTCATAATAAGAGCTCAGGAGTTGAGGTTGTGAGTCACATCATCAAGATTTCACACAGTTTCCTGATTAGTCTGTCCCATATTATTTGGCTTACATTGATTCTCAATGCCTATCCAGACTCAACTCTTGCAGTAAATTAGGCTCACAAATTATAGTTTTTATAGAGACACTTGACTGGCACCACAGGGATGTGTTCAACTGCACTCAGCAAATGAAACATTTTAGAGTGGCTAAAAAATCATGAGGCGTTCGCTCAGGGAAAAATCCTTAGGTGTACATAAACATAAGATTTTGAAAAGCAATACAACTCATTTTATTAACAAGGAAAACAAATCGATGTTTGGTTTTAGGAAAAGAAAGAAAAGAAACCCATAAATGATAAAGGTGCCATAATCAAGACAGGAATTGTGGTCATTTTTATTTAAATGTTTTAAAAAGTAGTACTATCTGAACAGCACTGTTTCATGTTTAGGTTTACATTAAATTTTCAAATTAAAATCAAATTTGATCTCACAGTTAGGTTTTTATGAAGTATTGTAGATATTGGATTTTAATGAGACACTTGAAATAGATATTTAACAGATTTATCGTGCTTTTGTTGTTTACTTAATCTAAGAACCTTCTTATGAAGACTGATAATATGAAAGAAGTACAGGCACATCAAGGAACCTCTCTGACAGCCACCTTTAGTGGCAAAACATTTGTTTTTTTTGTTTTCATCTCCGGCTGTGTCTTCAGAAACAGGATGATTCTGACATGAAAGAAAGACTGTTGAACTGGAGTGTTTAAAACAGCAGAGAAGAAGACTGCAAGATGGTGTTGTACTTTTTTTTTCTGTGTACAGTTTCATGGTGGGTGTTAATGGATGATGTGTTGTTTACCACTGAAGAAGTTGCATCATAGTTCGTGAAAGGTGGAAAAAAAGTGGAGAGACGGTCCTGAAACATGATGAGTTCTTGTGAGGCTTTTACTATCCTCCCTAACAAGATAATGTGCCCAACTGTTTCTTCTGTGGATGACGCGTCTGCTCTTATCATCCTGGATTTAGCTGTTTTCTTGGGGTCTCTGCTCTCAATCACAGTGAATCAGTTATGCTCTTACTTGATCCCTGAGTTCCCAGGAAAGATATGAAGAAGATATAGAGCAAAACAGAAAACAAACATCAATTAAATCTCAGTGTCAGTGTTAATAATCGACTACATTTGTGAAACTAATGTGAAAGCAATTTGGATTTATCAATGCAGCGGAGATATTGAGTGTCTTGGGGAGGAATTTAGTTTCCTATGCTTTGCTCAAAGATCACAGCACTATGATGAAATGTGTGCTCAAGCTCTGTCAGTCTGACAAAATAAAAAAAAAGGTGGGAACCATTTAAAGCAGCATGTTTCCAGCTTTAGTGGGATTTTTTGGCCTCTTGTTTTGCTGGTAAAAGCACTCTTACTTGATTGTATTAGCTTAACGAGGTTAAAAGATGATAGTTTTTCCTAATGCCAGAGAGGGTAAGAACTATGTTTACTTTGGAAACGGATCTAGCCACACATCCTGTAAAAACAGGACTTAAGAGCACTCTTTGAAAAAATGTGACTGTCGCCAGGTATTCACAAATACAGCATATTGATTTCATAGTCCTGTTTTCAGACATGCCATACAGTGTCTGTGAGTTATGGAGTGATAAGCTTTAAGCACATTTTTCTCATGTGGTGTTGTGACACTGCCTTGGTAGGAGGCCAGTAGCCCTTAGAAAATCCACATTACACCATAATCTAATTTTTTTCTAGCCCAGTGAGTCAAGAGCAGTCCAGCAGGGCACCTCGAAAAATAAAGCACAAGCCTTCAGATACCTATCACTGACTCCATTTCGTCACTGAGTCTTTGTTTGCTACACATATTCAGCAGTGCGGAAGACTCGCACTTGAGTGATCAGGCAGGGAAATGAATGTGTAATTTGTGTGGCATGATGCTAAACAGCACACCTGTGTTTCTGTCCACGTTTCAGACGGGAAGGTGGAGGTGACGAAGGAGAGCCTGAAACTCTGCACCATGGGGCCGGGAAAGGTGTTTGGAGAGCTGGCTATTCTCTACAACTGCACCAGGACTGCCACTGTCAAGAGTGAGTTTCCGCAGACACTTGGAAAAACACCCCATATTGTACGCTGTGTTGAACGTCCACATGTTCCACCAGGTGACAGATGTCACCTGTTCACTGTCACACACACATACACACACAATAACTTATCTTTCCCACTTTGACACACGGAGGGATCACACCGTTACTGTATGAATGGGGGCGAGGAGCACAGAGATACCATTGTTACTCAGTCATGGTGAAACACTACCTATAATACGTGTGCATTTTCACAACGCTCCTAGTTAAGTGTGTTGCAAGACCCCTACTGAGCTGAATGTCAAGGTTTGCTGCCTCTGCCTTTTCATGTGTCAAAGCCCCAGCAATGAGTGATGCACAGTGGGTGAGTAGGTGGTCTCTCAGACTGGCAATCTGAATAGTTAGCCTAATAGACAGAGGGGGAGGAGGCTGAGGAGGGACAGGACAGATGGCAGGCCGTGCACATTTTGAGAACCAGTGTGTTGTAAGAGTGTGTCAGGCTGAAAAATATGTGTTTATGTCAGGCAGGAACTAGGAAATAGAAATGTGTGTTTGGGTGGAAAAATAAATAGACAAAAGGTGAGATGAGATAAGGTCTGGTGTCTGAAAGTGCACACATAAATGCAGTTCATATTAAAGTAAATTAATGTAGGTCGGCTTCCAAGTCTGCGCTGCAGTTGCCGCTGAGGAATATACTTACATAATTCTCTATAATCACTGCTGACCTGGTAAATAATTCTACGCTGCGAGCTTCTTGAGCTTTTGCCACTCGTGGTGGAAATGTGTGACCCAGTGAATAAATGCATGAAGGGCAGTGGGACTGCTGGGCCTGGAGTTGAGGGCAAGAAGGTGTGAGTTGGAGGTGTGGGGGAAACAGGGTTGACTGTGGTGGCGGTGAGGTTGCACGCTCCTTGCTGACCCCTTTCATGTCCCATGATACCCCACCACTGAAGAGCCAACCTGACAGAAATCCCAGCTCCCGTTACTATGGCAACAAGTTCTCACAGGGAGATGAGCCAACTCTTTTCCCCTTCCCACTGGCGACAGAGTGTCTGTCTCTTTCTTTTGTATATTCTTTTGCCTGCCACCAGCCCATACTTCCCACTACAGTTTTTATTACTATTAGTCAGTGCTTTGCTTTGCTTTGCTTTGCTGGTGATGTGGCTGCCCCAATAAAAACTCTGCATGGAACAAATGATGTAATTGTCTACATGGACAGAAGTATGTTTGCAGACTAACGGGGTCACTGGCACTGTTTCTCAAGTTGTCTTTGTTTTAATGTGTGTCTCTACGCAAGAATGTCCCGGGAAATTCATCTAGCACGTTGGCTCCAATGGCGTGCATGAGCCTTCAGCTTCCAATAAACCACTTTAATTTAATCTGTGTGTGGAAACCTTTCTCCTCGGTGTAATTTCAATTTACATTGCTTCGTCTCCTAAGTTATATGCATGAGTAATTACATCCTGGCAGAATTTGGATGATGAGCCTCCAAATGCGAACTCACCCGTAAAACTGTGCACAACATCACCCACTATCCTTAGTCTGCAAGAATATCATGACATTATTGCTAACAGTGATAATGAAGAGATTAGGAGGAGTCCGTCACCTATTAAGAAAACTCACATAAACAATTAGGAGCCAATTATGTGCAACAACTCATTCGGAGAAAACGTGTGTGCAGTTATGATTATAATGATTACGAACACAGTCAAACCAATCAAGAGTAACTGGTGGCTTTGTTGTTATTAAGCCAATACCAATGTTTCTGTTCCTACAACTGTGAAGTAGCATGCGATATGTTGTGTTCAATCAAATGAGATAAATGTTTAAAATTTAACTTTAAAGGGGACATGTTATGGAAATATCACATTTTGAAGGCTCTTTAACATATATTTGGGTGTTCGTATTGCCTTCCCGCCCCCAAAATGTGAGAGTTGACACAATAATCTGTCATCTTCAGGCTCCCTAGAATGAAATCCATGTGGTTTTTCAAGCTGTTCCCTCGGTTATCTGACAATGATGTCATTAGTTTTCAAATTTGATAATACCACCCCTACCTGTGAGTAGTGGTACCGGTAGAAGGTGCAGGGCGGGGCTAGCAGTGGTTCATTTGCAATCAAAGGGACAGGGCACTGACACCAGCCGCTCTGAACAGGGGTTTTTGAGCAGATGAAAAGAGTGCTGTGATGTTTGATCCTTGGGGTATTTTGACAGAAGCATGTTCCAGACATGTCTTTAAGACACCTGGGAACTATTTTAATTTGTGGAAAAGGGGCATAATTTGTCTCCTTCAAATCGGGATAAAATAAACAAAAAATAATTAGTTCCAGTGAGAGTAAAATGAACTTGAAATCTTTAGTTTGAAGCACTGTTACAAGTCAAAAGTGAATATACTTAAGCACATTTACTCAAAACCACATTGATTCATTTGGTGCCAACCATTTCCACTGCATTCCACAGAGTTTTAGATGTTTCGGTGGGTCTCTCGTGGCAGTAGATCAAAGAGAGAACATGACTGTGCCAACAATGAAAGACATAGTGGCAGTGGCAGACAGGCAGACATAATGTTCACAATGATATATTATCCATCACACACACACACACACACACACACTCCCTAAGTTGTCTAAATTGCTGTCTGGAAAGATACAATTTGGAAAATGATTTGCAGTAATGGAATAAGTTGTATCTGTGATTTACAGTTAAGTGTCTAAAATAGGCAAAAATCACTGCCTTACTGCAGCCTGCTCAGTTACCATGACAATTTGCCAAGGAAGGCCCATTGAAACAAGTAAATAAAACACAAAATCAACAAATCAGGCTTCATTCCTGAACATTTATAATAAAAAAAAAAAGGTCAACTCTATTGGCAGAAATTTGTTTTGAATGGGCACGTTTAACAGTTTGTCCAGTTACAAAATTTGTATGTAGCTGTATTGCAGGGATTAGACAAAATTTCAAGATCTCCCTTAAAAGGAGGATTAGTTGAATTAGTATTAATTCTTGTGTTTGAATAATTACAGACTCCTCGAGGAACTTACAAGGTTATTCGTTTTCCCTCATCCCCCCTGCTTTTCATTCTCTGTGTGATTGCATGTGTTAACACTTGCACTCTTCCAAAAGAAAAAGATCCTTCTCAACTATCTATCTGCTCTACTGCCCAAATTTAAGCTTAGCCAGAAGCCCTTATTCCAAGGCCCTGTACCCACAACCAGCTCCTCCAGTCAATATGCTATATTAAGTTTCAGGATAAAGACACTTGAGTGTAG
>OMNW01025366.1:1594-13481 GCA_900303245.1 Selene dorsalis
TGTCAATACTGATGTTGTGGAGACTCAACGCAAATTCAGTTTAATAGGAAAAGCTCTTTGTTTTTTGGTTTGTTTTAATCCTTGGTGTAGGTGTAAGATGGTGTTAGAGATTGGCTTTACAGTCAGAGACCATTTGAGAGTGGTTTCTGATTTATCCCTTCTAATCTGACCAAAATTGTTACGCACAGACACCTTACACACTGAATCCAATGCGTTTTTATTTTCTGTTCCAAACTTTGCTTAAGGAGACAAAAGTCATCAAGCAGGGATGAAGATTTTCTAGTCCTCTCACTCATCAAACATAAAAAGAGAAGAAAATATTGGGTCCATCCAATCCTGAGAGGACGTCAAGAGCAAGGAGGGTACCGCCTGCTTGTGAAGGAGCTGAGGAATTATCATGATCACTTCCATAGTTTATTTGAGAATGTCAGTTTGATAGATTATTAGACCTTCTGGAGCCGCACATTAAAAAGAAGACAACCAATTTCCGTGATCCAATTGATCCTGAACGGTGGCTGGCAGTATGTCTAGGACACACACACACACACACTGAGGCAGCTCAGCCGAGATGTCTGGAGCAGCCTTGAAATACTGACTTGAGCGGTCAGAAAGGCTTTTTACAGACGTGAAAAAACAAAGACAGTCAGACCTGTTCTGAAAACTTTCATGACGGAGTCAGTGTATAAGTGTGATTGACACAACATGAGCTTTTTTTTTTTTTTCTTTTCTTTTTTTTTTTTGAAATGTTCAGTAATTTCAAATGAAAAAAACAGACTTGGTGTGCAAAGGTCCTCATAATATCTGATATAATATACAATGAATATTCCAAACATTCAATATTCAATATTCCAAATAGAAGCACATGACCATTAACATTGCATAAGAAGTCAAATTGATGAGGTTGTTTTCTAAATTTAATTGTGCTTAGGCTATTTGCATGTCCTTTGCAAACTGACCTCCATATTTAGGGCCTTTGTAAAACAGTGCTGATTGCACTGGGCAACAATCAGTGCTCTGGTAGTTGGGGTGCGTTGATTCTACACATTCTACCTGAAAAGAGCACAGTTCCACTGATTGAGTCCCTGTTATTAAGACCACAGTATGAATCACTCTGCAGTGAGTTTGTCCATTGACACAGGTTAAAACAAATGGTAGGAATCCGGTGACAGCTGCTTGACACAGGTCTGCTATTGTGATCCCAAAGAGAGGGTCCTCTGTCATTGGATAATAGGAAGCTCTGATGGCTCACAGCAGTGAACCCGTGCAGCGTTAGCCAAGGGCTGTGGAATGTGTGAAACTTGCAGAACGTGTGTTTCGCTGCATTGTTAAATGCCTCGAATGTGTGAACAGCATTTTCTACTTAATAAAGGCAATGTTCAGCCGTCTGGTGTTCATGTCAGACCAAGTTTACTTAATGTTTGCAAATACCTTGTTTTTTTTTTTAACCAACTTGGAAAACTGCACTGTTTTAATCCGACCACACTCAACTAAGTGGTGGGATAAAAGATCCCACAGGTTCCATAACTTCAGGAATGTGAGACCGTGCAGAGTGAAAGAAGGGGAATTATCAATTATTCTGGGAAGGAAGGGAAAATAAGGGGAATTTTCTAAATGTGTCATTCCATACATCTGCCAGAATCGTCTAACTTGTTTTTCATTTATGTTTGCTCAAGACTGTGGTTTTCATCTGTGTGACCCAAAACAGAGCAGACTGGACTGTTTACTCTCCTGATCGACCTCCAAACTCAGAAATAATAAATCAAACTCCAATAAAGTTTTTAAGCTAATGGCAGAGGTCCAACTTCTTCATTACAAGTCACAGCCAGGTCAACGAATCTCATGTCAAGGCCTTGGTCATAAAAATGTATTTGAATAGTTTAAACATTACGACCTCCAGTCATTAGACAATAGTGTGTGCCTGTGAAAACATGTGCACGCTCATATTTTCTGGTTGTTTTTATAATGTATCTGTCTCTGCCAACAACTCTGGAACAAAGGAAAGAAATGTTGATTCTGTTCTCTGTCTCCACTCTTCTTACAGTACAGCTAAACCCTGACACTTAGCACACAGCACAGGTATCTTTACTAGGTTCACACTGACAGTTTGTACTTTCCCATTTGGCGACTACATGGTTTAAATAGCAAATACAATCACATCTCAGTGTTCATGTTGATCTTAAGATGAGGTGTGGTCAGGTGCATTGTTGGCGTGTCTGGAGGCAGCAGGGAGTGATCAGCAAAAACGGTTGCCAAAAGGTTTGTCACTTTGATGGTTATGCACCACAGAGTTCCCCATTCATCACCTAAACGTATCCACCACAGTCTCATAATGAAGGTAAAATTTATTTACCCTTATAATATGACATCCAACATTTCTAACAGTACGTTCACACCAGGCACAAGGTGAATTTTCAGCAGGTCCAGATTACATACAAAGTCAATGCAAAAACGAATACATGCGAATTTGTGCAAGTGATGCGAATAGCGCCATGCAAATACATAAATGATCCTGTGCCCCGGTGAGCCTGAAATAGCGGTGGAAGCGGCCATCATCCAGGCGCAGCTCCTGGAGAAGGTGATGAAATTCACTGAGCTGGGTGCCTTCAGATGATACTGTTAACCCAGACAGTTTTCCGATATATCACCTCTTTGGGCCAATATGCGTAACATTGTGTGGTTACATCAGGATAAGCCTTTGTGCAGTGCATGGATTGGCTTAGCACCTTTCCATGTGGCCTGCATATGTCACAGGTCATCCTCTACAACGTGAGAAAAGAAAAATGTTTTGTCAGTGGTCTCTCTCCCCTCCACTAAAATGTGTTGTTTTTGTTGTTATTGTTGATCTGTCTGTTTGTCTGATTGTTTTATTACTTTTTCTTTCCTTTTATTGTCTCTTGTTCTTTCAGTCACTGGAGTCAATGTAAAAAAATGTCCCAGATATGTTAAGGTTGTAATGTCCATACTGAAATGAAACAAAAAGAATGTTGGAAAAAAAATTGAGGCCTTGATTCAAAAGAAAGGCAGGAAGCTGTCTTTGTAACTGTACTGTAATAGAACCCAAGTTATTGTTTACAGCATTTTATGATTTTGACACATTTTCATTTTCAGCCAGCAGAGTGTAGAATGGCTGCCTCAACAAAACATGGAAAAACTGATCCCGAAAAAAAGGAGAGAAGAAGTGTGATCTTACAGTCAGCAGTGTAAAACTGCAAACAACATTTACCTGTAAGGACTCATCAGTTTCAGCTTCCACAGTAACAGCCATGCCGTGTTATTTCTTTCCATCGGTCAGCGGTCCTCTTGTTACCATGGAAATGTGGCTCTCAGGGTGGGTTTTCACCTGGTCTAGCTCTGCAATCCAGTCTAGAACCCAATCCAAGTAAAGAGAGAACACCAGCACAGCGGCAACACCCAATCCAGCCAGACTGAGTATCACGCTGACCCAGTCCATCTCAGATCCCAGTGGGTCGTCTGATACTGGGAGCAGTGTGGACCTGTCAGGGCCTCTGCACACACACCTTCATCCTGCAGGCCCTCAAAGAGGACATAAAAAGACAATACACTCAGTCACCTGGTGACAGATGTACTGGTGATGTGTCAGAGTCACAGTCTGTCTTTCCATTTCCCTTTCTATCTCCCTCACACACACACACACACACACACACATGCACACACACAGAGCCGTTATTGCCCCCCTCTAGGGATCACTGCAGCTTGACCCTTGACCTTTCCCAGGATTCTACTCTGCTGCCCACCTCTGTAGGACATTTAAAACTGTTCACAACTACCGTTCACCTGACACACTCATTAGCAGCAGCAGGAGGCATTTTAAAGGCAAACTTCAGGGTTACAGCTTCAGCTCCCACCTTCTGTCTGATGGATGTGTGGAGCAGATGAGCAGTGTGACAGCTGTCCTGCTGTGGATACATATATACTGCATGGCAGAGGAATGTGCTGCTATTTCTCATATATATGTCTGTGTGAAGACATCTGACTGGGGTGAGTACAGCCCACACTTTTAAAGTATATTCCTCAGTCCAAGCCTCAGGTATGTATGAAGACACAGTGTTAGGACAGTCCAGCTAAAATCAATGCAACTCTCCAGTAAATCCTCCTTTGAGGTGTAGTTCAGATGTACTACATTTCACTGAGAGCTTCTTCTTCTTTGAGCTGTATCACTGAGGCGAGACACACCTTGTTATTTGGTTCTCTCTTTGTCAACAACGTACAATTAACAAAACTAGAACAAGAGACAGATTTGTTTCAATAAGTTAAATAAATTAGAGGTAGCCGTCTGAAATCATAGTAATAAGGACTGAAAGGTGAGTTGATGTACAGGTATTTTACAAATAATTAGTTTCTTTCAACTCCGGTGAGTTAGATCCAGCCAGACTCTCCGGTCCAGGATGTACCCTGTATTCACCCTATGTCTGCACAACAGCCCCTTTGATGAAGAGTGTGGGAGCTGGAGCTGTTCTGCTGGACTGATATTTAACAGATGAACCTGGTATAACGGGTGAGCAGCGATGTGAATTTTTATGCCTACACGCTGGCAACTGTCAGAGGAATATTTCACTCTGGGTTTTCCTCCTGTACGTTGGAATGTACATCTGCTACTTTCTTTGGCCTAAACAACAAAGTGATTTGATTGTGGTGGTCACGGATCAAGCATCAAGGTCACAGAGACAATCTCACAAAATGTGTTTGACCTTGTGAGAACAGTATCTCCACAGCACTCCTCCAAGTTTTGCACACGTCTACTTGGACTCAGGGGCGAACTGATTTGATTTGGGAGGTCGACGGTCAAGGGCCATGTGAAAACACACCTGTGCTCCTGTTGGTAAGGACAGTGTTTATATGCATTTCTGGGGTACTGTAAAAGATGAGTGCACACAGAGAGTTGCTGGGCTCTCTCTGTGCTGAGTTTGCATGTTCTCTCTGTGCCTGTGGGGGTTTCTTCCATCCTTCTCCTGCAGTCCAAACACATGTAGGTTAATTGGCAACTTTGGAGGTGAGGCTATGATTATGAGGTGTCGCCTGCCCTTTGACTGGCCCACAGTCCAGATTGTACCCTGTTTCTCACCAACTGTCAGCCGGGCTCAGGGGGACAGTGTTTTAAAGTCATTACATGGTTGTTCTCAGCTTTTAAATAAGCTTTATGCTGGCTCAGGTCCTGTCTTTTTAATAAATGTTTCTCTGTGTACATGCCTGGCGCAGTCTCATCCTCAGCTAACTGACTCTGGTATCCCCCAGGGCACAATCCTGAGTCCAATTTTAGTTTCGATTGAAGTACTCCCTTTTTGCATCATCATCCATAAACACAATGTCCTTTTTCACTTTATTTTTATGGCACAACTTTATTAACCTATCAGGTCCGACTTTGCACAATAGTCTTCCTGAAATAAATACTGGATATCAGACATACATATACTTTGCACACAGAATTCATATCATAGACAACTTGGGTTCATCCACTTATTACATGAAGTCCTCAACCAAAAGTCTTTAAGGATTTCTGATCAAGATTTGTGTATAATTCCTGCCTCAGATTTAGAGAAAATAATCCATGCATTCACCATGCAACCCCCCCACCTTCCCACACACACACACTTACAGGGAAAGTAAGTGACTTTCTGTGAAAAGGAGGAACACAAAGGCTGTACCTTAACTAATAATACTCACAGCTGATTCATTTCACTGAATAAACTCTGCTGTAATGTCCATCACAATGTGGCATCAAATGGTTTTACATTAAGGCTTCCTACTCCTACCTCCTGCCTCCTCGGTGGCAGAGCCTATTGTCTCCGCCACCAAGGTCTCTGCATGATGCAAATGACAAGCACTGTTGAACCGTGGCGAAGGGAAGAAGGGCTTTGAAGCAAAAGAAAGAAAAAAAGAAAGGCAGGAAAACAAGAATGTCTGGCAAAGTGGGGCGTCCAAAGAGAAGTCAGTCAGAAAAAAAAAAGAAAAAAAGTGGAACACGGATGAAGGAGAGACAAAAAATGGGAGGTAGGTAAGAGAGGAGGAGATGTCAAGAAACACAAAGCAGACGAAGAGAAATGACAGGGTGAGAGACAGTAAAAGAAAAAAAAACATTCCCTTTCCCACGGAGCCATTTTCCCCCGGACTGAGTGGCTGTCCAGTTGTGCACACACACCTTCTCTGGCTATAACTACCTGACAAAACACAGAGGTAGCACAGAGCACAGGCAGCCTGTTAGCACCAAGATATCAAAATGCCAGCCTGGTGAATCTGCTCTTATGTGAGAGGGCTTGAAAGCACCACTTCTCCTCTGAGTCACAGCACCAGGTCTGTCGAGCGGGACTGCCAAAAGAGAAAGCTATAAAGAAAGAGGATAGCTTTCAGGGGGGGAGAAGACACACCAGAAACAAACGACGGAGGCGTTGTGTGTGTGAGAAACGGCGTGACACGTGGATTCCCACGGGGAGGCTCTCAAAGGCGTCGTAGGAACTGAAGTCTATTAAGAAAAGTAGAAGTGCGCTCACAGTTTAACACTCACAACATTTCCACCAGCATACAGCACAACGGAGGAAATCACAGCAGCGTAAAGTCAGCACCAAAACATATATATACAACAACCACGAGTTAAGAGTTCATTCTGAATCATCAGTCATTTGACTTGCAGCTTTATTTGTAGTTTTAATTAGTTTCATTTTTCCACTGCTTAATGGAAAGACCTTGTGTGTGGCAGTGGTTGAAACTACCAGCTGTTCCTTGTTTCACATTACAAAGGAACATTAGAAAGTTATGTTCATTCTGGTAATGCAGAGGTCAAAGTGATGGTGCTCTGTCAGAGTGAACTCTGCACCCTCGTCTCCTTACATGGAGTTGAATAATGTGACACAAAAATTGGCTTTTTCTTTAAAGGGATGGTTTGACATTTTGGCAAATTCACCTATTGCCATAATCCCTATAGTCATAGAAGTAGGTTCATCACCTTTAATTATCAGTGCTTGTTGTTTTGAGATCTGCGGGGCAGAGATGCCAGCTGCAGTACAGGTCACCTGTCCCTCATCAAACTCATCAAATACACAATCCAACAACTCCAAAACGCTCTCATGGACAAATTGTGACCTGCACATTCACCATGCTATGAAATAATCATGAATATGTAACATTACGACACATGAAGCAAATGCTAGGAACTCCTCGCGCTTTCAAAATCACTACACCCAGCAGCTACATCTGGAATGTAGTTCCGGCTATGCATTTGCCTTGAAAACATCTACGTCTTGTAATATTACATTATTATTTCATAGCATTATTTCATTACTCCCATTATATGGATATACACGGATCTCAAATGGATCTGAATATCGCCTGAAGGACTCCAAGTTACACCAAAGTTGTTCGGGTGAGTAAACAAACGTATTTTATGCTAGAAATAAGGTCCAGGTTGCAAAAAACTAAACTTCTCCTTTAAAGAAATAGAAACAGACTGCAGGTCAGGTGAAAATCTTATGAGGATCTGAGTTGTCTGTCTCAAAGACTTTTCCAGCACACACTTACTGCACCACAGAAGAGCACTTGCTCTTTAAGTGCACTTGAAGCTCAATAGTGTCTTTGCCACCTGTTAACACTTGTTAGCTAGGCCCAATGCACAGAAAACATTCATATAGAGTACAGGTTGTTTTCTTTGTCCTTTTAATGTTCCATGGTCCCCACAGCCTCTCCTCTTTCTCAGTGCTGCTGTTTTCTCTCTGGGGTCAAAACTAAGACAACATCCTCAATAGGATACTGCATTTTCATTTTAATAACAAAGTATGCATGATTGTGTCCACAGATCCCTGAGGTCACCGTTCAGACCTGAACACACCCCTAAAGCATACAGAGTAAATGGAGTCAGCAGTTTTTTAAAAAGATCAATTTCTTTGGTGCTGGAGGAGAGGGAAATGAAATAAAAGGGGTGTTTTTCAAAATAAAACCCAGCAGTGTGAACACAGAATGTCAGATGTGATGCAGGAACACTCAGGACGGTCGAACACTGTGGCTGGTGTCGTTGGCAGCAGATTGTTGTGGCAGGATCGTTGCACTTCCAGTCAAAACCAGGCAGGCTGGGACAGACGGTTTAAAGCTCTGAATTCTCTTACTGTAGTTCATAAGCCGCTGTGCTGTTTGACTGATGGAAAACTTTACAGCAAGTAAACAAACATTCATAACCAAACTAGCTAGATCAACAAGTTCTCTATCTAAATTAGCCACATCATTAAACAACAATAAATAATCAATCAATGAACATACATTGTTGCCACTCTCAACTGGAGCTAATCTCCTGTTACAGCTAACTCTTCCTTATTCCTCTTATCTTTCTACAGCACATGAACTATTGAACAAATTACAAATGCAAGCTCTGCAAATGATGGACATCTGTGTCATCACACTACAGCAATAGCGTTGCCAAGCATCAAAGAAAGAGAAGTCATTGTTATCTGTTGTTAGGTTTTATATTGCTATCTAGAGCTGTGAGTGGTGGGAAGGGCTCTGTGAAGAAATCTGGCTGCAATTCATCTTTGAAAAGTTCACAGATTCTTGAGGAATGTGTTTGCAAGAGTTTGAGCAAGTGAAAAGCGTGTTTTTATGTGTGTGTGTGTGTGTCTTTATCGCACACTGTTTTCATCAGGTGCCCGTCAAAGCTCAGAGTGTGATGGGACCTCCAGCTGCAGACATAGGCAGCACGATGCCTTTCTACATAAACCTGCTGATCCAATTACACAAACTCAAAAAAGACGTGCAATTCTACTTCAGTGTCAAAGCACTCACTTCACACCTCACTGTAGTCTTCTGACTGAGACACTGAGATGCCCTACACAGAGACCAAAGCTTAAAACACTGTTTCCTATACATCAGTTTACACATGACCACATGATGTCCATATATTTGTTTGTTTTCATCTTTTACAATCACTCTTTTTCTCTTGTCCTCTCCTCTGCCCTCGGCCAGGGGTTGGATACACACACAGACACACACACGCTCGCACAGCCTCAGGCCGAGGCTGTGTGTGTTTGAGTTTGAGAATCTGTAAGACAGCCATGGTTGTGTTCATGAGTGTTGTAGTTTCAGATCAGAGGAGCGATGCTAGCCCTCCCCTCCTCTGTCAGCTCTGGAGAAATATGATGTTTCAGGCAGTCTAAAAACAAATATGGTTTTGTTTTACTCAGTTTATCGGACTAACACGTATTCAGTCTTTCCTGCAAGGTTCCTGTGGCCTCTCTCTGAAAAGGTAGAAAAACAGGTGTGACGAAAAAAAATTTTTATATTTCAGATTTATGTCAACATATAAGTGAAAGCCAGCTCACTGGTCCCCGTTGTGTTAAAATTCAGCAACAAACAAGAAAGCAAACTGCAAACCAATGCAGCGCTCTGCCAGTGCTGCAGAGCTACGGTTGGATTTGTGAACTGGACTGTAAGGAGACCCACCAGATGGAAGCCCTCCCTGAAAAAGAAACACATGGCAACACGCCTCGATTCTGCAGAGAGGCTCGTGATAGGCTCCGAGAGCATGAGGCAAAACCTTCAAGGATTTCGACAAAATACTCAATGAAGGGACGACTACACATCATTTACTGCGCTGCAACAACCAGCTGAGCCAGGTCAACACAAATGACTGAGTGATGAAGTTACACCACTGTTTGGCCAGCGAGGTGTTTCCACACAGTCTAAATGAACAGGGACAAAGCTTCTATCAGGGGCCGTTCACAGTCTACATATCATCAGAAGAGACGATTGTTCTAAGACTGCAGGGGAAGCTCTGCTTCCTCTACAACGTCAAAAGCATTGGATCATATTTTTCACTGCAGCAAAACTAGACACTCATTGGATAAATTTTGTGATGTAGTCCCTCTCACGGACACTTAGCATCTCTGGGAGTGAATGGAGCAGTGGGCGGGCCAGGACGCTGGGCTTCTGCATGATGATTGGAGGATCTGTTTAAAGGCTGAATCCCTTTTGGGGACAAATTTTATGATGTAGGCTGAAATTGAGCCTGTTGTTAGCCACTAGCCACAGAGGTTGCATGCAGAGGAGGAGAAGCACTCTCCACAGATGGTATATCAGAGACATGGCCGGGGAAGACGAACCAGGGGGTACGAAGCGTGTCGGGCATCAAGGGAGCTGGGTGCAGGAGATCCAGGCAGGGTTGGGGTTGCCGTGGCCGATTAGCTGCCCTGCTAATCACTGACACTTGCTACCAGCCACTGGATGGGTAGAGAGTTGGTAAGATGAATAAACGATAAATCACTGACAGCTCACAGAGATTAGTGGCAACAATAGTTCAGTATTGTAGCGAGTGTAGTAGTTCTGACGCAAGACTCGAGAGGAAAAGCGGCGAACAAACAATGCCAGCGTCCTCTCCCCACCGAGAGAGTCCTATCATCAGCTTAGTATGTAGCTAATTATAACAACTTCTTTTTCAGAAAACAGTGTTTCCATAGTAAAGTGCAGACTTTATTCTACATGTGTTTTTTTTTGTCCAGCATCTGCCAAACATCCCTAAACTGGGTAAGAGGATGTGGGTGTTGTGCCCACTTTTGTTTCCATAGTTAAGTAAAAGATGGAAAAATAAAGCTGTAACTCAACTTTAACAGCATCATTAACAGCACTGTAACTGTAATTTGTTACTATTGCATGACTTTATTGTGACATTACAGCTAATCCTGACGTTATGTGACTTAGAGGGGAATCAATGACATAGCATCTAACAGTGTGTAACATAGTGTGTGGGTGTGTGTCTATGCGTGAAACTGGGTGTTATATTTTTAATACCTACGTACAAAGGCCAAGCCAGTGAGGGCTACTCTAGAGGATTCCCCAACCCCTGAGCTAGGGCAAGAGGAGGAACAGGAGAGGATGATGGGAGGGAAACTGTTCTAATTACAGCACAACACAACTGTCTTCTCCCATACTGGCTCACTCTTTCTTCTGATGCACACAGAGTAGCCAGATTTCTACCCAGCCATTTATGTGCTCATGGGCATTTTTTTGCAGACATCTGAATGCTGCAGACAATGCCTTTTGAAAGAGGTGTATTTACAGTGATCCAGGCAAGTGAAGTCCTGAGCTCCTTCAGAAAGGAAGTGTTTGTGTTAGTCTTCAATCATGTCCTCAGCTCCAAACAGTGACCCCACAACACTGCAGTTACAGTTCTTTTAGAGTTAAGTCATCTTCAAGAGAGGTATGTATATTTAATGACCATACTGTTGGTGACTGGGGAAAAAAACAAACAGAAAATGCAGCAAATGTTTATCACAAGAGAAGCAAACCAAGTATTGGGATTGAAATTGGACACACATTTCAACAAGGACAACAGGTGGATTAGGACAGTGGCAGTAGTACACATGTTGGATTGCTGCGCTGCTGGGATGGGAGGTCACAGACACTCCAGCTCTCATCTATGGTTATGAGAATTCAGAGAACACCCCAGGACAAACATGTGTCAGGTGGCTCTGTGTTTACCCCTAATTTTCCTACGGCAAAATCATCATCCAGCACAGTGGCGGATTTATGTGTGGGCAACATAGGCAGCTGCCCAGATATAAAAAAAATATTATATATCAGCAGCTCAATGGACTGTAGCACAGTGCTCTGCCAACCAGTGGTGGGAATGTCAGTCAGTCAGTCAGTAGTTGTTATCGGGCTGACCCTACTCTTTCCATTTAGTCAAAATTGTATTCTAAACATTATTATATGAATCAGCAGTAATTATTAGTGAAATATCTGTATCCAATTCAATCCATAATCATTTATGTAAATAAGAATCTGCGATTCCCTGGTTTATTCTGAGCTCTGCACTCGCTCCCTCCCTCCAGCCCCTCCCCCCCAGCTCCTCCACTCTCACTCTCCCTTTGAGTCTCAGTTCCATCATTATCCG
>OMNW01025366.1:13501-40475 GCA_900303245.1 Selene dorsalis
ATCACTCTCACTTGCTCTCTCACTGTAACTGTCAAATCCTGCACTCTCTCTCCTTTGTCACTTCAGTTCACTGATCACTCTTTCACGCGTCCGTTTTTCTGACTTTTCATTTCTAATACACTGACCCACCCAACCCCCTCCTCATTCGCCTCTACTTTATCTGCTTCTCTGCCCTCATTGGAGCCCCACATTGAACCCAGTGCCCTCCACCCACATCTCTCCTCCTCTATCTGTCTCTCCATCTGATTCTCTCCATCCCCTATCATCAGGAGAGAACTGAACGGATTTGGGTTCTGGTGCTAGTTGCTATGCGGTCATCAGTGTGTGACTCAAATAGTGCCTGCATGTGATTTAATGTTTGTCTTTTTTGACTTATTTGTGTGTGCATGCGGGTGTGCACGCACGAGTGTGTGTGTTTGCTTTTTCAGATGGAGCTCTTGGCAGTCTGTTTCATCCTTCCTGTTTGAAGCTCATGTATAAGAAGTGGGCCATGTTTCCAGGATTGAATCGCTGCTGTAAATACTAGAATCTAGGGTGGGTCTGAACATCTGTACTCACTGATTCCCAGGTTTATAAGCCCTAAATAATCCAGAGGAAATCGTGTCCGGCTGTTTCAGTGACAAGCAAGTGATTTGAGTGACAAGCAATTACTTGATAGCTGATAGTGACTATTCCTTTATCACTATCTCAAAATGAAGCTTGGAGGTTTATAATTGACTTTTGCAATCTGGCAAACATATGAAACTAGTTTTTTTTTTTTTAGTTTATTTAGTGGCCTTAACAATGAATTCCCCTATCATGTTCCTGAATATATATCTGTGGTTTTAAGAACCAAAAAGCATCTCATTAGTTTCACATTTCCTCTCCCAGGCTTCTCTCTGGAGCTCTCATAACAACAGGTCGGTCAGAAAAGAGAGGGCTGTTATCAGGATTGGCCCACAGTAAGAACCCACAATACACAACTCACACAGGTGACACAATCAGGGTCTTTGTTACAAAAATCAGGCAAAGGTGTCTAGGCAAACTCAGTCCGAGAGACAAATCTAAAAGTCAAAGTATACTAGGGAAACACAGAAATAACACAGGCTGGAACACTGAGAACCAAACACCAGCTGACAGAGAAGGGTGAGACAATGAGACACAGGTGGAGCACATGAGGGGCGGGCCAGTGATCACACAGGTGGGAGGCCAGCCAAAGAATGAAGGTCAAGAGACAACATGGCAAGTATCAAAATAAAACAGGAAATGACAAATGAACTAAGGGGACAAAATATAAGAGCAGCTGTGAGCTTCTCCTCTGATTGGCTGATCATGTTACGAGTAAGAGAATAAATATATTGCAGACTTTAGAACGGAAAAAAAGAAATGGATCCTGCAATGTTAGATGGTGGGTCCAGGTGGGCGGTGCTTGGGACATGGCTGAGAGCAGCGACTGTTTCATTGTGACATCACAAAGTTACAGAAATCCTTACAGTTGATTTTAAGGCTCAGTTTCTGAGGTTTTATACTTTCACAGTATTAATATAGAACCTAGACCTGATTTACAATGTCAGCACACATGGACATCTACCTTTACACTATATGAGCCATGATGTAAGTGGACCATGAATACTGCTGCAAATTCAAAACTCAAGAATGAACTTTGATATACATTGTATAATTTGATAGGATGGGACTGTGATTTGGACACATCAATGGCTGAAGTGAAGGGAGTGCAGGGATACCATGCTGAGCCTTTATCAGATAAAGACCTCAACAAAATAAAAATGTCCTGACTGAATAAGATAAAATAAAAACCGATGAAGATAGCTCCACCCTGCAAAATAACAGGAGGAACGTTCCCTCGAGCTACTGCAAGAGACACACAAGCCGCACACAGGGATCTGCTCTTGTCTAAATATCACAGCAGAGACATTCACACAACACTCATTCATATTTAAACAGTTCATTGCCTCTCCATTCTCTCCCTCTTGCAGCTGAACATCCAGAGCTGAAGCCAGTTTTTTTTTTTTTTTTCTATAAGTTCAACAAAAGCACACCATGAAATTGTCAGAAGTGGGTTTAGTAGATGCAGAGGGCGATATGATGATTCTCTCCAAACTCTGCTGGAATATTATAAAATATATCTGAGTGTGCACAGCATCCACACATACTGGCACACCCACAAAGCATCTTCTTTGACCCCACTCCGTGACACATCAAAAGGAAACAGATTATATCTCTCGTGTCCTGATGGAGAAAACACAGCAGCTCCATCTATATTTTAAAGCCAAGAAACCCTAGCAAAACTGTTAGCTGAAACGATGCTTGTTAGGGAGGCCTGGAGTGTTGTACAACTTTAAAATCCTTGTATAATTAAGAGCCACTCAGCGATTCATACGATGGCTCGCTTGACTACCGCTAATTGCGAGGAGTTTCGAGGTCCTTTTGCACCGTGTTTTCAAAAGGGGAGCGACGGGGTGAAAGAGATGGATGAGGTGAGTGGAGAGGAGAGCACTGAAGAGAGGCTGACAGATATCACGTCAGTGTCACCGATGAGTATCCGCAGTGAGGGAAACCTAAAGCGGGTTTTTACCGCTGATGAAATCAGATTAATAGCAGCCTGTTCACAGAGAGGTTGTTTGACTCCTTTGCAAAATGTTTGGGTCGCACTTCATTTTAAGCCTGTGAAGTTCTGAGTGCTCCAAAGATACTGAGATAAGTACTGTCTATGATGGTGCGAGTGCGGAGGAAAGCCCTGACTTGTGCCATCGGATTAGCACAAGGATGAGCTGAGGACGAGACAGTTAGATCAATGTTAGACTGAAGTGTAACGCAGGTGTAAAACAACAGAGTGAAAGTTCGAACTAATGAAAAAGAGAGTATTATTTTATGGTTATTTGTTGTTTACATTGGCATCATCTTTAATATTCTATTGCACTTGAAAGCACCATCAGTTCACATAACTCCACAGGTTGGGGGTGGGGGTGGAGGGTACCGAGCCATTTCAACAGCCAGTCAGAAGCTGTGCAGCTCATGTTCAGTCAGCTCAGAGGTGAAGTCCAGACGGGTTTCTTTACGGTTCCTTTTTGGACTTGGCCACAGGACTGATGGCAGCTCCCTGCTACAGGACGAGAGGAGAAATCCCCAAATTATCCTGTGATAAAAGGCAGCTAAAGCAAGCTCACCTGCCTACTGCGAGTGCAGTGCCATGTGGTTCGTCATCAGGAAACGGACTGCATCAACTAACCTCCTTGCGGCATTGAACACAGTCTAAATGAATGCGTGGACAGATCCTGATTATATCAGATGGTGAGCTAAAGAACCTTGAAGAAGAAGATATACACATAAACACACTCACACATTGCCCTTCCATGAACCTTTAAGGTCAGCTGCACCTGCAACCACCTGCAGTTTCTTTTTTTTTCTTTTTTTGAAAAAAGCTTTAATCACTGTAACAATATAAATGCTGCTACACAAACTTTAATCATGTGCCTGACTCATTATTGTTGCTCACATTCTTGGCTGTTAATGAATCCGGTCTCTTCGGACACGAGCCCTTGTTGCACTACCAGTTCACCTGTTATTACACTGTAATCCACTTTTAAATTGCTTAAGTGGTTACAAAAGCAACATGGTCGAGTTTGAGGCCTAATGCCATCAATATGGAAAACCATATGAAAAATACATGGCCACAAGTTTTTCAGTAACTTACCATTACACCTACACATGATTGGATGCCATTTCCAATGTTATGGATATTAATCTGCTGCTGTGTTGGTCTCCGCTCATTGGATATAGCTTCAATAAGATGGAACTTCAAAGGGGAAACTGGAGGACTGATATTTGACTAAATATTGTGAACATTTGACACCTATGACTTCCTCCAGTGCCGAGCTGGACTTTATTCTAATCTGTGTTTGGTATTGGAGGTAGAGGACGACAGCATGCATCCCAAAATCTGCAATCTCTGCACACATTTGACCACACAGCAGATGAAAAGTATGGAACCATTTAAACTTCTCAACTCATGTATCTTGTATCTGGATAAAATTCAGGTGCAGTTTAACACACATGAAGAATCACTGCAGACTGTTGGTCAGATTCAGTTGGTCACACATTTCATCACATTATTCTTCATGTGATCTCTGTAATGTCTGTCTTTTTTCTATAAAGTAGTCTGGTGGTGACTTTTTTAAAGACAAGGACCAAAGATTACAAATGAATAACATGTTTGAGCTGGTGTACTTTAGGTTGGGTTGTAATCACATGCAGAGCAAGCACATTTTCACATCTAAATAATGTTACCTTTCACCATGTTTGAGCATTATTGTTGCAGTCGCTGGGGTGGGGCGGAGCAGCTGTTGCATCCTAGACAATAAGAGGCCCATCCTCCAGCCTTGAGTCTACTCAGTACATACAACCTCAGTCTTAATCTTCTTTTCGTCTGCTCAGTAACAATAAGAAAATCATATTTCTCAGTAATTCCATCATCTCATTTGAAACTGTTGAAAAAAAGATTCATTACTCCAATTGTAAGTCATGCCACATCATGCAGAACAATCAGAGGCATTGATTGAAGCAACAGAATAATTAAGCCCTTCTCTGGCGGATTAAAGATGCTCTGCTTCCTACAGATCAATTACATCTCTTGAAATATCAAAGCCGCTGGAGCTGATGGAGCCGGCCATAGCTGCTTCGTCTGCTCACTCGTTTTCATCCAAACTGTGGTATGAATATGGATTGTTGAGAGAGAGGAGCAAGGCTTCGCCCCACCCTGGGTAATGATTTTGCAGCGGCATTGGTATGGGTGGAGAATGGCAGAGCTGCTAAACAGAGTGAAACTGGCCACTGAGCATGCAGGTGGTGTACATGTGTGTGTGTGCACAGGCTGCGGTCATACATGTAATCTCATTCAACCGGTCAGAGAGAGTGCCATGAAAGATGTATGACCCTACACAGCAGTCAAGTACCAGCACATACAGAAATTCAAACACAGAGACATAGATACACATGCAGAGATACAGAATGAGTAGAGGTCAGGGGTCAGTGTTATGGCTCTCAAGGCTGCTGCAGATACTATTTGATTGATCATGTTTTCTTCACAAGATAAAATATTTATAAGATTTAAACAATTATAACAGCTTTTATCCAGACCACCTATTCTAACTCTTATGAAGGGTTTATAATTAGATTGTTGACTCATTATTACTCATAAATAAATAATTATAATTATAAACAGCAAACTACCAAACACTGT
This sequence comes from Selene dorsalis, assembly GCA_900303245.1. Lineage (NCBI taxonomy): Eukaryota > Metazoa > Chordata > Actinopteri > Carangiformes > Carangidae > Selene > Selene dorsalis. The sequence continues at coordinate 18,741 of OMNW01025366.1, forward strand.
CCATACACTGACTCAGACTCACTATTTGGCACGATGAAGTTAATGCTGACTAACTGCCATGTCTAACTGGTGAAAGGAGCCTTATCGTAACTCATTAATAGATCATGGGCTCCCATGATTTGTAGTGACTCATATTCAGGAAGTCAAGTCAAGCTTTGAGCTGCGGATTCGTGACTCAATTCAGAAAATGATTCTGAATATGACCAATCTTGAGAAGAGACATGTTTTCAGCAACCAGTGGACCGAGAGGGACAACATGCACGCATGCATACACTGGCATGCAGACGTGTGTTGTAGGTCAAGAGAGGGGTCAACAACATCACTGAAGAGCATAAGAATATTGTCTCATTTCATTTTTCTGAGATAAGCATGATTTATAACTCCCAAGTCTTCATTGAAGGTGATTTTTTACATAAATCCTAATTTTATCACAAATAAACAAATCACTCTTCCATTGTTAAATGTGATATAGAAGAGATTAATTGCAAACATGAATCATATACAGACGTGGACAAAATTGTTGTCCGTTAAAGATAGAAAAACCCACAAATGTCACTGAAACAACTTGAAACTGACAAAAGTAATAATAAATTTAAAAAAATTGTAAAAAATTAACATTGTCAAATCAGACATTGCTTTTGAATTGTGGTTCAACAGAATTATTTTAAAAACCAAACTAAGGAAACAACCCATATTGTTGCAAGTTATGTGTGGTAATGAGCAAGAAGCAGTCCAACACATTGTAATTCTTGTTGGTGATGTTGTTTTTTGTAACAAATTAGCTGTAGTTTCCTTATCTGGCAAATTTAAAACTCTTTACATGTGCACACACAGCTTGTTTGTTTGTTTGGTTTTTCAGGTGAGCATCCCCACACTAAAAAAATCCCCACTACACCACTGATGTGTTATAACTGATAAATGAATTATTGTAAATGTCAGCTTACCGAACAACAAGGTACTGATGAGTGTGAACAGTGTAAAACTTTTGATGAATACTGAAGGTTTATAACTGACATGTAGAGAGTGTAGAGAATGAATGTAGGTCAGGTGATGTCATTTGAAGTGATGGAAATGAAGATTTAAAAAAGACAGAGGATTGCATTCAGGCAAAGTCTGAGGCTCAAGCCAAAAATGGCTTCAGTGTTACAGAAGGCGAATCTCTGTCTATTGTCTGGACCTGCCCTTCCACACATGCAGCACACACCATTAGAAAACCTGTGTGAGACACCTTCTGCTGCTGCTGCTGGAAACACTCCTGTGTCCCTGAAGTCGAGTCTGCAGGAGGAACATCATCAACACACTGACTCTCTGTGGATTTCTGGACTCACACATCAGCTCAACTGGACATCACACAGCCTTTATACTTCCTGCAGGGCTCACACTAAGATTCCTACTGCACCGAAGCTTACTGATGTTCTTTGGATGAAAGTGTCTTTGTAAATGTATCACTGAGGGATTGTTTTATTATGGATCCGCCTGACGTCTGTGAGACACTACTCCACAACCAAATCATCAACTCACTTTCTCGGGTCAAATAAGTCCAGAACACTGTCTGTCACACACACCAGAGCACCAAATAATAGACTGAGGGCCTGATTTGAAGGTTTGCCTGTGTGCAAACTTGATTGCATTCACAAACATATGCTGAAGCTGATCTACCAACTGGGCGCACCGAGGATTGCGTCTTTTATACGGACAAAATTGCACGGATTAAAAATAAATGGACTATTTAATGTGTTTGTCTTAATGAATATGGAAATATGGGCGTTTCTGCCAGAACTGCCAAATACTGAGAGGAGTAGATACAAATATATTTACTGTGGTGGCTCTTTTTACGTCTTTATTTAGCACATTTGAAAGGCAAGTCTAAACTTCAGTAGCTTTGCCCACAAATGGCTGTGGTTATTGAGTTAATACCTGCTGGGGAAAAAGCTCCTTTATCTCTGCATCCTCTCATGTCCGGGTCATTCCAGCGAACTGGAGCAGTTTTTCAGGTGTGTTAAAAGTCCTTTGAGCGCCGTTACGCACACCACACAGCTCTCCTCCCATGCGCTCCTCTCCTCTCCAGTACCTGGCTGCTCACCTCTGAGACCAGGACTGAGAGACTGCCTTTATCCCGTCTCTGATCTCTCTGATCAGGGTGTTTAGATGTGAGTGTGTTCTACCTGAGCTCTGCACCACCTCCAGCCCAGTGACTGACAGCAGGTATCCCAGTTACCTGCTCAGCCACAGTGAACTGCACCTGCTGCTCAACACTGATCAGGACACTTCCCTGTTTGCTGAGGTTTTAATATAAATCATTTTTTCTTTTGTTCTTCACCTTCTATCTCATCTTTTCTTCACTTTATCTCTTCTCTTCTTGTTTTACCAACCACATTTACTTTCCCACAGATAATCCTCCACGTTTTCTTCTGCTGCAGCTCAACAATATGTTTATTTGCCCTCTCTATTAATTCATCAGATCAAATTTCATTCTGCGTTTGCCATCCAGCTCTCTGTCCACACTCACCATGGTGGAAACGGTTACCAAGCTCATTTAAACACTGTGGTTTGGGCGTGTTGTCATTTAGCGGGTTGCTCTTAGTAGATCACCTGTTTTGCGTGCACTCACCAAACACGCAAAGATTTACAAGGAGCATGCAATTTAGCGCCCCTTATCTGGGGCCTTAGTAAATCAGGCCTTAAGACTCTACCTGCGGCATTAAGGTCTGCTGATTGTGTGGAGTCAATCAAAAGGCAGTTTAAGATTTTCCTGCTTAAACAACCTTTCAGAGAAACTATGTAAATTTCACTGGATGATCTAAAGACATTTTACTTTTGTGGGGACTATAGAGATTAAGGTTCAACTGATGAACATCTGGACAAATGTCTCACATCAACTTTAACTTTGATGAACTTTGACCTGGATATAGATTCACAATCTTTTGCAGGAAATTTCAGTTACAACAGCAGCAGCACATTACATCAGCACACACAGGCATTACCAGGAAAAAACTGAAAATCAGATCTATCTACATACAAGTTTCTACAAAATGTGAAGTTTAAGCAAAAATATTCTGTGTTCTAAACAATTATTGCTAAAAAAAAAAAAAAAAAAAAAAAACAGAATCCAAAAGAATCTTGAGTTGATGATTTGTTGTGGGGTATATCATGTGTCTCACCAGCGTCAGACAAATTCATAATAACACAATCCCTCAGAGATACATTAACATGTAGTCATTTAGTAGATTCCTTTGCTGAGTCACAGCATACACATTCATTCAAAGCGGCAGCTTTCAATTAAACTGTATCTATGGCAAGATACAGTTTAATTGTTGTGGTTTATAGCTCTTTGTTTTCAGCTGCAACATGTACCTTTAAAACCCCAGATTACACTGTGCTGCTGTGCATCAATCACCAAGCAGACAATTAGCAGTTAGCTTGTGAGCATAGCAGAGCATGTATCTAGAGAGACAGAGTGGGTAGAGACCAGGGGAGAACTGAACTTAGATTTGCGAGGTTGGCAAGAAACTCGACCCCAAATGAATGATGATGTAACTTTGTAAGTGCTTGATGTGTAAATAAGCCATCTGTTGCCTTGTTCACAGAGAGCTTTAACCTCTCTGTTTGTCAATGCAGAAGCTTACCCACAGAGGAGGGAGAGGTATATTTCACAGCAGAAGCCTCTCTGAAGCTACAGACATTTGTTGCACTGGGCAGCCTTCAGGTGTACAGGTGTGCATTTGTATGTGAGTGTGAACACAGTGTTTCTGCAGAGAAAAAGAGCCGGGCTCTCTGAATAAATAACAGTTTTAACTAACTGCTACAGATCGATTTCTTGCATGGGAAAGTCGTCGTCAGCTGATAAAGGTAGACTCTGAAAGAAAGAGATAAGTCCCACACACACAGCTCACATGGAACTCCTGTCACTCTCACACTCTCACCTTCACTGGAGGCCTGTTTCACAGCATACCAGAGATGCTACAGTAATAACATGTCCTCGGAGACTAATGGGACACTCGCCTGTGATACACAAAGGAACAGATGCTGTTGATCTGTTCCCCTCTGGCTGATTTGTTTCTGTTCGCACAGATTCATCTGGACTGGTCTTAACACACCATCTCATGAAATGTGCAACTTCAAAGTAACATGACCTTTTTATGCCCCATGATATTCCGGTTCACATGTCATCAGTGATGACATGTCATCAGGCATCAACTGATACAGAGTCAGTTCAGAGCTCATGTGAGATGTGACTCGACGTTCATCCATGGGGAATCGTTTTGATGACTGCGAGTCAATCATTTGCTATGGAACACATTGAAAGTTAGAGATGAATCCAGGGTTTAACCTCGTTACACATTCATATAATGTGTTTATAGAATACATGACATATGATGGCTGAAATAATCCATCAACACCATGACTGGATGTCTCCACCTCGAACTGCAGCGAAGGCGTGACAGCCTCATAAACAGATTTAAATCAGTTTCATACATCACAGACATAAAGAGCCAATCCTGTCAACTTGTGGAGGCGGGGCTTAGTGAACCCGAAACCTTGAGTGAGCATGCACAAATGTAAAGAAATATAAGATGCTGACTGAATTCTGACTGAATGATGCATGCTGGTCTCTGGTTCTGGACTCAACAGGATCCTCAGCAGAGCCTGGGCTCTGAAAAGTGGACCTAGACCTCCTCCGGACAGTCCAGACCATCTCCTTGCTCTCAGAGATGTTTAGTTCTTGTTGCTCTGTTCTCCAGACTCCTGTTACCAATCTAAGACCATCTACCAACGGATCAATATCCTGACAGCAGATCTTCTCCTTCGCTGTGATTGATACAAGCAGAACCTTCTCTCCATTTGCTCTGGTCCACTACATCCAAAAGAAAGAAAGAAAGAAAGAACAAAGAAAAAAGGTCACACTGGCTGTTGCTTAGCCAACTGATGAAATATTTACTGTCTTCAACCAAACCAACCAAATCCTCCTCAGCTGTCTATTTGTTGCTCTTTTAGCAATAGAGAGAAGTGGTTTTGCTGCAGAGCTGAGAGACCTTTTTTCACTCTGTTATAGTTTCAGTAAACAGTGGTGGACCCACACACACTGTATGGACCTGTTTTGGCAGTTTCAGTCATATAGTGCGGCTGTTATTGTTATTATTCACATTCAGATTCTTTTCAACAAAGAGTAAAAGTGTTTCTCAGGTCCAGTCTAATAATAAATAGATAGAAATGTATTTATTGCTTAAAATAATGGAAAAATAGTACAAAAGTTATAACTTAACCGCACAACATGTTGTGGTCAGATGTAGCTCATTTTAAACTCTTTTAAAGTACTGTGCAACAGTAAATCATGGGGTTTTGACAGTTTTAATGAGTAGTGAAAACTGCTGTGTTTCCCTATGACCTGTCATGAAGTACAGCAGACATATAGAGCAGCATGAAATGGAAATATCCCAGTAAAGTGGATCAAAAACTACTATAGTGCAGAATATAAAATGTTCTTAGACGTATAATTTACTGTGAAACAATAAATGTCCAGCTTTACTTAAATGTTAATTTAATGAAAGCTTTATTTATTTTCTGCTTAGTCTATTTACATATATTATTATAGTAAAGTCAATGTTGTATCTTCTACAACCCTGTACAGTAGCTACACGCACGCACACACTGCTGCTCCCTTTAGACTGCATAGTGTTTACCTTGTATTTATGGCACTGGAATTAAAACATGTGTTTTTGTGGTCACACTTTGCTCAGCCCACAGTTTGCCCCTGAGAGTACAATTAAGGATTGGAGCTTTTAATTGCACACTGCAACCTTGTATAACAAGTTATTTGAGGCCACAGAGTCTGAAGGTTACCTTTTAGATCATGTGGTGAACAACTGGTGTTGGTGAAGAGCAGAAACAACAACTTAAAAAAAGAAGGAAAAAAAAGCGTATCCATCTTCTTGGTCAAAATGAGACAGGTATCAGCACCCTGCTTAATCTGACTGGACTGTCTGCTGTAACAAAACCCTCAATTCTGCCAATTTAAGACTGTGTGTCTGAGAATTTGTGTGTGTATATTTAAGGTGTGTGTTTAGGCAAGGGAAAGCAGTGTGTGACTTGGGTTACAGCAAAGCCTGATTCTCTGGTAATAGGAGCTCGGTCTTCCTCACAGTGTGACAGGTTCCCACACCCTCCCATCAGCTCACTTTGGTTCTCACACACTCTCCATCTCAACTGCAGCACTCGGGTAACACCGTACAGACTGTCACCTGCCATGGCCTTGGAAACAATGTCAGGGTGCTCAGGTCTCAGTATGTGTGTGTACTTGAACCTGGAAAGCCATTTAAATGCATCTAAAACAAGAACCAATCACGGCAGCATTACACGCTGAATTGCCTCTTATTTGGATAGTATTAAATGTGGGAGAATGAACAAATTGGGACTAAATGTTGTCAAACAAAATGTTTTGCATTTCTGTTCTTGCTAACACCATTGCACTCATTTAGTCTATAAATCGGATGTTGGTTGAGCGGGTCACTAAGACCAACCACTGAGGCATTAAATCATTAATTGTCACGGTCTGACAAGATCGATCACATTGTTTCGACGAGGGAAAAGGCCATGGGAATCTTAAGGAAGAGATTTGCATATGTTCCATCATCTGTTATGTTCATAGACTGTCAGTGAGGGTGAACGTGGCCTCTGCCATGTTTCAAGTTTTTTTGTTTTGTTTTGTTTCATTTTTTTTTTGTTTTTTTGGTGTACAGCCTCAATTAGACATAATTCTACATCTTAATAAAAAAATATATACTTCTAGTGTAAAGTTGGACATTTTAACTGGGGGCGGGGGACTGATGCAGATTTCAATACTTGACTCTTGTGTCTTGAAACTTGTCTTATGTCATTCATGCTATGTTATATGGAATAATATACTGCACTTTTATGTAAAAACTGATGCCTACAGTTTTTTGTTTTGAGTATAACATAAAAGATTTCCACTGAGGTTTGTATGTGCACCTGCAAAGGTGAGCTACCTGTGAGCTAGCCTAAAAGAATCAAAATAAAGCAGAAAACAAGCATTAGCCACTGACACACACACATTGTGTCAGTGGCTGTTTGTGTGTGCATGTGTGTGTGTGTGTCCTGTCCCACTTTAACGTCACTCTTAAGTTACAGGAGTGGTTTGAATAGCGAGCGGGCTTCATTACTGGTTGTTCTTGCCAGTGGCGTGTTAGTGAAACACACACACTTACAAACAATCCTCATTGTTCCTTCTAGTCACTATACACCTGGACACAGAGGGGGAAGTAGACTGTTATTCCAGTGAAGAGACCCTGCTGCAAACACGACTCTGTATGTTTTGTGCACCTAATAAAACACAAATGCATATGCACAGTTTCAAATACAATCAGAGGAAGCACTCCATCGGAGGACACACACTTGTAGAGGATCTAATTGAGCAGCATTGTACTGCCTGACAGACATGCAGCCACAATGGAGAATTGTTCTCTTTGTCATGAGTATTGCTCCATTCATTTGTGAGACGAGGTATTAAATCAAGAGAAAGAGGCTCAGAGACACAGAGAGCGGAAGGAGACAGAGAGCGATGGTGTAACACAAGTACTTAAAGATGATGTTAATGATAGAGCCCGGCTGTTCTGTAGAAGAAAAGACAAGAAAGGGAAAGCGGAGGCAAATGTGGGCTCTTCTTCATTTTAGAGACAAGGCCCTCTGGCCTTCACTGGCACAAAAATATTTGCAGTACAAAGACCATTGAGTGATTTGATACACACAAATGAATCACTTCACTTTCTGTTGAGGAAATATTTTGTCTATATTTCCAATGACAAAGCTGTGTCAAACGCAGAGCAAACATTTTGACAGTACCACTGGCTCAAGGGACATACAATAGTCTTCAGGACATCAGTGCCAGAGGGAGGGGCGACAATGTAATGTACTAAATAACAGCAAAAGTAATGAGTTCTGTCACATTTTACTTTGCTTAGATACTGAGCTTTAACAAGCCAACAGCTTGTAGTGAAGAGCCAGGAAACAAGGAGGAGACACCTCTAATCAATTCAAGTAATTGTGAACCATGCCTGGATATTTGTGTCTTTCTAACATGGTGTCGTTCAGCTCTTTAAATACTATCACTGAGGTAATAAATTGTTTGGAATAACAACATCCAGGCTAGATCGGAGGTTTTTGATTAAGATTCAGAGAGTTCTGGTTAGATAAAAAAAAGGTCTTCACATGATTCCTGTGTAAAGTTATCTCTAACAGTTGCTCAACAGTCTCCTATTAACAAGAAAAAGGCTTTCCGTCTTCTTCTTTCTCACTTCCCACACCTATTTATCCACCATCATTTCTCTAACAATGTGTGCTTATCTCACTGATTGAAATAAATCACTACAAGGGTCACATCACAGGTGCTGCTAGAAAAGTACTGTCAGCTAGAATAGAAATACTCCATCAAAACTGTATATGTCTCTTTGGTTAAAATCTGGGTCCAGCCAGGTGACCTCTGAGCTGAACTCTATTGCATCGTTCCTGCATTCAAACTGTAAGAGTGAGGTTTACAAAGTCATCTCAAGTAAACTTCACTAAATCCACCACAGAGCAGGACAGACCCACCACTGTTATCCTCAGCCGAACCCTGGGATATTGTGAGCAGAGTAATATTGGTTATTACTGTGACCGGGCACTGACTCTCACTCTGAGATTTGTCATGCGCTTGCTCCCACACAAAAGGTGCTGTTAGCAATTTAGCCATTTAAATACATGTTAGCCCACGTCTTTGGAAATAATGTTAGGATACCAGTGTAGACCACCAGCTAATCAGGCATGGTCATTTTAGATGTTAAAGGTGCAGCATTGCATAAATGTATAAAGTACGTGTGTAATTTTAATAAAAATCAGGTTCTATATTAATACTGTGAAAGTATTAAAGCCTCAGTCCACAGAAAAATACAGCCTGTATTCAGAAACTGAGCCTTAAAACCAGCCATCAGGGCTTATGTAAATTTGTGATGTCACTGCCCCACCGCCTACCGCCCCCATACACCACCACCACCACCATCATCACCAAGACCCACCATCAAACCTTGCAGGATTTGGTTTTTCCCTGCGTTTGAAGGACGGGTAAATCCAACATTTTGACACTTGTATAGATGAGCTGCTAAAAAGAAGGATTTCATGCACGTAGCAAGTTTCAATCATTTTGTTGCCGGTGCAGCACAGTGTTTTTTACAAGACAATGATTAGACTCCCAGCCAGGAATAAATGGCTCAATCATCTCAATACACTCATTCTTCTTTCTTAGTTTCACTGTCATCCAAAGCATTCTGTTCCTAAGAACAAGGCCTTCTATTCAGTCTGTGCAGAAAATGGGAGCATTTATAGGAGTAGAGAGTGGCCTCACTGTCAGACCAACACAACCTGTTGGAAACAGATGGGCATCCTGTTGTTCGGGTTTCTCACTCCAGTGGAACAGACCTAAAAACACATTCTTTCAAATTCAAATGCTTGTGTGCAGAAAGCTCAGAAAGCTTACTAAGGTGTTGTTCCTCACCAGTTTTCCCTAAACCTCTTTCACAGTGGGGAACTAGGATAAACGCCTGGGGCCAGTTTAACAGAGCATCTTCAGGAAGTCCAACTCAAGGATTCCTTCAAATAAGAACACAAAACACTCTCAAGTTTTCCTCCTTGCGGTTCCGTTAAGTATTAAAGGTTTTCTCCTTATCGTGGCCTACTTAAAGAATCACTTGTGCAAACCATAGCAATACTGTGAAAGGAAAAGGGAAAAAAAGGAAGAAGAAAAAAACCCTTGAGATACCTCTGATTGCACTTTAACTGCAACATATCTGAGTTCATGGTGACAAATGAAGAGGATGGAACATCCCAAGAAGATTTTGGCGTGATCAGAAGGACTTGATCGACCTTCAACAATAACAAATTGATTTTGCACTTTGGCTATGATCAACAGATAATGATTTGTTTGTCCGACCATCTGGAGCTGGCTGACTCCATTTTTCACAGCTGTGCTTTTCCAGCTCCTTTTCTGCTCTGTGATTTTAAGCTACGGAATCTTTCCAGACAAATATCGGACAAGTATTTTATGTTCATCCATTAACTGTGGGTTATGTTAGTGCAACGCACCGTCCCATCTGCTGAATGCTGTGGTGGAGTTTCCATAAAAAAACAAGAGGAAGATGAGATAGTGGCACACCTCTGTAATGTCATTTTTAGACATTCTTGTCTTTTGGCCAACTTTGTGAGAAGATAGGTGAGATGTTCACCACAACCACAAGCACTACTGACAGTGAATGAAACTGTCTCCACAGTAATCTAAATTTTACTGCTGTGAAGTGTCTTTAATTGCTGCAAATACTTTATTCTTCCCTAATTAAGGTGTCATACTTTAGTACAAAAGTCAAGGTGTTTTGTGCAACTGATCCTGATTTTTAAAATCCCTCTCCTGTCTGTCACAATTCATGTTTAGTTTGACACATAAAATACAAATAGAGGTAAAATTGGTTCTGAAGCTCATCTATTTTCACTTCTTGAAATCTGGATCAGGCCTTGAGCCCCACCCACCTCTTGCTTGCTCCAAGTTCTCCAGGTGAGAGACCAGAGAGCATCAAGATGGTTTGAGGAGGAAACATCAGAGAGATTCGGCCACATGTTTGAGCCTCAGCCAGAGCCAGACTCAGATGAGCCAGTGAATGTTGCCAGTGTATGCAAACACTGTCTCTTGACATATCTTACCACACTAGGACATTGAAAATCTTGTGTGTTAGGGTCAGTTTTGACCCATGTCTTAAATCAGCTGTACAACACACTAAAAACAATTATTTATCATCACATTACTTTCTCGTCTCTTGGTTACATTGTTAGACTTCCTTATCCATGAAAATGTTGGTTTTGCGCTCATGATTTCAGTTTTAACTCTAATTATTTTTCTTATCATTATAACCGGGTCAAAACCGACACTAACAACACAAATGTCATAATTTTAACCAGAGCATTTTAGAATTTTGTGGAAAGAAGTGTTTGTTTTATTTTGTTTAAATAGAGGTTCCTGATTAGGTCAAAAAGCCTCAATGCAATAAACAAACTTACGTGGTACTTTCATGCATTACAAACCTAAAAACGGGTCTGTGCTGACCCCAACACAAGAGGAACTTACTGCAGGTCAAGGTGGAGGTACTCTCTCATGATGTTGACTTATTATTTCCATTCATCAGATCTCAAGGTTAGCACACTTAATTTTTGCCAAAGGGGATCTTGAATTCATCTCTGAGGAGACAGACCACATGGTCAGGGACAACATCACAGGGTCATTGAAGAGGGTTCAGCTGTCAGTCCAAGGGAACTTTTAAAGATGGTGTAAAGATAATGAAAGGTTCAGATTTAATGCATTACATTAGAGTTACACCATCTGAGATAAAAAATACATGTACCTGCTTGTTAAAATCTCAGCTGCCACCTCACAGCTGTGTGCATTCAGAAAATACCTACTGCTTTGTCCTAATAACTTATGCACAATGATCTCACACAAACACACACACACATACACACCTATGCACCTAGGATTTAGCTGGCTGGTTTAACCCAAGACAACCCGTGGATAAAGCAGTGAGATGATGTATAGCCATAATGATAGTAGGCTAATACTTTCTGAATCCTTAATCAAGGCCTTGGCCAGACTATTCCATGGAGACGCAGCAGATTAATATGCGAAACACTTTGTCCTGCTGAGCCTGATCCCATCTTCTCTTACCTCTTTACACCACTTCACCCCTGACCACCGTGATGAGCCCGTGACTTGCAGACAAAAGCGCCTAAGACACTGAAATTATCATGTCAGTCAGCTCAACTGTAGCAAAAGAAAAGAACAAAGCACTCCATAGCTGCTGAATGTTTGTGATTTGCTACACTGAGTCTTTTCTCATTTTGAACAGTCTGTTGGTTTATAATGACTCACAAGTACTTAATGGAACACCTGTGCCCCTGCTTATTGATGCAGTCTTCAACTTTACCAATCGTCTGCCAGCAAGACAGTGGATACAATAATGTAGGAACAGGTCAGTCCACCAGTGTATTGTTACGTTCAGCAGAATGAAAGATAAAGCTGTCACAAAGTGGTTTCATCAGTGAGTCCAGTGAACCTTGGTGACCGCCCCAATCTCCAGACCTCAATCCAGTAGAATCACCTCCTGGATATGGCGGAAGAGGAAGCTGGCAGCATGATTTAAACGATGTCAGTCTTTCAGTGGAAGGTTTCAGCATCTGGTTTATCCATGACTCCACTGATGCCCAGTGTTAGTGTGGTGTCCCTAATCAAGTTCAGTGTTTGTCCCATCATGATAGGTTCTGGACATGTTCACTTAACCTATGTTATGTAATTGCTTACATTCCTTGATATGTGGAGCCCAATGTTTTTTTGTGGAGGTCTGCATGACATAAATTTCATAATTTGATGATGAACCTCTTTGGATAAGTTTCTTATGTTCTGCTTACCTGGACATGGACAGTTGAATTCCTTCACATCAGATTTTCTCAGATTCCATCATTGTACAAGGAGTGTCTGTGAACTGCCATCTTCAGGTCTCTCCACAGATCCTCTAAGGAGGTTTGGCAGTACTTGGACCATCAGAGACTGTGAAAAACCACTCTCAGATTTTCATGATCAGTGGTCTGTGGTGCAGGTTTTCTTCAAGGACTCCCTCACCCACCCCACACAATCAAGTAACTGACATCCTTTTTTTCAGGACAACCTTGGCTTTCGGGATGTTCATTCCGTAGTGTATAGAAAAAGCTATCATAAAAAAGGGAAGAGAAAAAAAAGGAAAATAAATTTTATGTGTGTTGGAAACACACAGTAAACTATTATAAACTTATTTTTAGACACTATATAACTGTTCTTTGAGGTTCTGGGGATTAGGGGAAAAGAGTAAGGGCTCTAACTATGATACAAAATATATTATTTACATTATTTACAAAATTGCCCCATTCTCCTGGCAAGCCTGGCATGAAAACAGTGTCTGCAATGAGGAAGAGAACCACATCACAGGCCTGACATTTCCATTGGTGCACAGGCTTTTTTTTGTCTTGTTTCCTGCAGTGAACAAACTTTCTTCTTCCATATGAGGCCTATGTCTTGGTCTTAGCTTGTGTAAAATGCATAAATGGTAATCTGCATTATTTATTGCATTTACAGCTGATTTTCAGATAATCACGATTATACACGGCCTCAGAGCAAGCATCTTGATGTCAATAAACACTCTTCAGCACATGGCGTGAAGGCACACGGGGCCGAAGAAAGGCCGAAGTGTCCCGCTTACGAAAGAATTACATCACTAACATTCGGCTTCTGAAGATAGACGCTAGAGTAAAACAATACCCCCACCACTGATGGCACCAACCTCAGAGGGTCAATGCTGTTTGGCAAACTCCAAACAGGCTGTCTTATGTCTGGGCCTTATATCAGAAGGGGCTGGCTGATGAAGTGCTGCTGAAATGGACGTTCTCTATTCCTGCTGCTTACAAACTTCATTTCACAATCATTGATGACATTGTTTCTCTGATTTTATACACTCACCTTGATTTTATTGCATCAACGTCTACAAATTTTCATTATATCATCATTGGTTAATGAGTGTATGCTAACATATTAGCATATATTATCACTCAGTTGAAAAGTGTAATATGTAGGTTTTCTCTGGCACCAAACATGGGTGCTTTCATCGTGCTGCAGCTACTGTTGCATTCTTAAAAACACTCAGCCTTATTTCTTGGTCCTCTGCTGCTGAACCCACAGTGACTCACAGTCACACAGCTGTAGCCTATTACATGATAGGTTGGGTCAGGCTAGCTGGTTAGCTTGTTAACCCCACAGATAGAAAACCAGTGGTATGAAATACAGGCAAAACTAGAATCAAAACAGTTTCACACACTCATGAGTGGATGAATGAAGCCTGATATTGAACCTATGATGTCGCATCCCTTTTAAAGAACCTTAATACCAATGTTGAATGACAGAAGAACTATCATAGGTAAATAATGATGTATTTCAGTCTTACATGAACTGGCTTTAAGAAATCATGACTCTTTAATATGAGAACAATAAAGTGACCACGCCACAAATAGATGCTTTTGTACAACATGGTTGAATGTTTGCCTGTTGCTACGAGATAAGAACTGAATGAATGGGTGGCATGCCCCTTTCTTTTCCTGCCTGCTGTCATCTCTCCTCTGTCCTTGTTTCCCTCCACTCTGATCTTTTCTCATGTTGCTGTAGGGGCTTATGTCTTGTCTGGACTTGAAGAGTTGGAGCAGCCTCACGCTACTGCCGCCTCACACACATAGGCTAATACACGTGCTAGTAGAAACGCACACATCAAAGCGACAAGATAAGTACAGACACAGCTTGACTGAAAATGTGAGACAGTAGGTAAGAGGCTGTGGCCAGGAGGCAGAGCCATTTCTCTCCACTTGTTTTTTCTTTATTCTTTTTTTTTATGGAGGTGATGGATGGAGATAGAATGCTCTCTCTTTATCTCACTTTCACTCACAACCTCACTTTGTTTACTTGTGACAGAGAGACAGAGAGAATGAGTGGCCGTGTGTCAGAGAGTGTCCCTTCCTCGCTCTAATACCCTCATCAGTTCATACTATAATGTTTCAAATGGAATTATGACAATTAGACATAAGTAAAGGTCACCTGTGAAATCAGAGGCCAGGCCACAACATGTTAGCACTATAGAACCAAATTAGACTTCATTAGACTTCAAAATATTGACACTGATTGCAAGAAAACATGTTGAAGTGAGGTGTTGTACATTATGATATCATATCAGAAAATATCTGGTATTAAACACAAATACCTGAGTTTGAATAAAATAGCAACCAAACAACCAAATGTAATATATACTATCAAATGATTAGGCTGTCCATTAAAGATGGATTTTGTATTATTGTTTTTATGGCTCTGTTCAATGTTCAGTTTCTTTTAACTTCCAAGAACACCATTTAATAAGTTGTCACTGTCTGCCTGGTTCATGACCGGAATGTGTTTGAATATCAGAACAAAGAATTATTGAACTGAATCTGGTATAAGACTTTGTACAAACAGTTTTTTTTTTTCCAATGTTTATTTCATTTATTTAGATTTTAAGCTACCAGAAGTGGAGGCATCACACTTTTTAGCCTTAAAGGGATAGAATCCAACAACTCCAAAACACTCCGGTGCACAAGTTGTGACCTGCACATTCACCACGGGGATAGTTCAACATTTTGGCAAATTTGCCCACTGCCATAATCCCTTTAGTCTTATGAGTAGGTTTGTTACCTTTATTTGTCACTGCCAGCTGTTTTGAGATCGGTGGGGGAGAGATGCGAGCCGCTACGGAGGCTCACGGAACCTCCAGTTCTCCACAAATCCAACAAATCCAGCGTGGTGAATGTGAAGGTCAAAACTTGCCCACCAGAGTGTTTTGGAGTTGTTGGATTGTGTATTTGTGGAGAACCTGAAGTTCTGTGAGCCTCCGTAGCGGCTCGCATCTCTCCCCCGCCGATCTCAAAACAGCTGGCAGTGACAAATAAAGGTAACGAACCTACTCATAAGACTAAAGGGATTATGGCAGTGGGCGAATTTGCCAAAATGTTGAACTATCCCTTTAACTCAAGAGTTCACACAGCAATTATGATAAAATTTCTGGCAAATTAGATAAACAAGGATCTAAAGCCAAACCTCCAAACTTGGAGTCAGAAAGCCAGTTGATATCTTCAAAAATGCAGTTATTTACTTTCTTCCTGAGAGTTAGATGAAAAGATTGATACCTCTAATTAGCTTAGCACGGCAGCTACCACAGCTATTTAAATATAGATCACAAAATCTGCCTCCAGGCATCTTGAAAGTTTGTCAGATGTTGTGCTGTGTGGCAGATGTAATCTTGTTATCTGCTGTAGCTATAGCATGAGTCGCAACATATGTTTGACACAACATATGAATATGCACATACACCAAGGCATCACATTGTGAGCAAAGACAGGTGAAGTGAATAACACTTTGATACACATGGGGAGAGAAGGATGGCCCCTGTGGTCCCATCCAACAGACCAGCTACTGTTGCTCAAACTGCTGAAGAAGTTCATGCTGCTTCTGATAGAAAGCTGTCACAATACACAGTGCATCACAGTTTGTTGTGTGTTTGGCAGCTGTGTTTAAATGAATATTGTGTTGCTCTGGATTGTGAATTAATCAAATGTTCTCCTGTCTGAGGAGTGTACAGCTTCAATCTCATATGTGAATGAATGGAATTATTTTCTTTATTTTCCCACATCCACTTTGAGTCACCGAGGTCTTTCTTCGCTCTCAATTTTTGATGCTCTTCTTTCATTTCTTCACTCTTTAAATCCTTTGCCTTGCATAAGATTTATTCATCTATTGAGTCATTTTTGTTTACATGTTTTCCTACAAACCTCAAACTCTGGATATAATTTGACCTTAGCTTCACCAGTCACAAGTTTTCAATTATTCTCATGTGAAACTGTACAAATTGTTTTCCATTTCTTTTCAGACATGTAAGCACACTGCTCCGCCTACCCTGATATGTATTTATGTAACTGGATACTCCAGCAAACAAATCACAACTGGACATCGGCCTACACAGCAATTCTGTCGTTAAGTGAACGTATCAGATCGCACCTCATTTATCCTGCAACATTAGAGGCTCATTTCCCCTCAGGAGTTTGGGATCAGTGATATTTGGGGAATGTTAACCAAAGAAAATTATAACTATACTGACTGAATAGCTGTAAGCAAGCCCTCAAAATGTCCAACTTTTCCGAAAACTGTTGCGGGGGTGAAGCAGCTGATGCCGATCATTTAGCACAAACATTAGGAGCTGTGCCTGAAATAACACAATGCTCCATCTACATTTAATAAAGGTGAAGCAGTTATTTCATGCTGTAATTTGTGGGCTACGTATCTGACATGTCAGCAGCCTGCATAAACATTAAACAACATCCTTTTTTCTGTCTTTTTGGTCATGCCGCTGCAAAAAATGATACATGGGGAATTGGTTACCGAAAGGGGATAAAAGGGGATGACAATTGCTGACAATATCTACCACGTTAACCCCTTCAAAACCACTGGCCCAACGGTGGGCCCAGCATGCATTGGAAGCAATGCAACCCAAAGGGTTTTAAGGGGTTAAATCGTGATTTTATCTTGTAATATTACTAAAAATGTATTATCAGTTTGTTTTTTTTCAAGAATATTCTTATATCAGAGAAGTTTTGATATTTGAATATGGATGAAAAAACTGTGACAGACAGAAAACAGAGGGAAGAGTGAAGGAGAAAAGAGGGTTAGAAACAAAAATATATAAGAGAAATAATAGCAAGTAGCAGAGTGAGAGATGGGAGGGTGCTGAGGGGAAAACAAAAAACTGACAGGAAATATGGACAATTGGCAGCTACAACTGAGATAAGAAAGCAAAGAGGAGGAATATGAAAAGGAATGGTTGTGGCTGGATATGGAGTGGTGGGTTTCCATGGTGACTGAGTTGCCTTCATGTTTTTTCTTGGCTATGTTTTGTGTGTGTGTATGTGTGGCTCTATGTCTGTGTGTATGGTAAGCATTTACATATTTTTGAACACTCTCCTATATACAGAGCATTTCTTATTTGTTCAGGTGCAAAGTGGATGTTGCACATACATTTCCAGTGTGTGTCCATGTGTGTGTCATGCATAGTATGCAATGTATCAACACAGTATGTCAGCTGTCATCTTTCATCCCTTGACTTCTCTCCATCCCACCATTTGTGTGTGCAGCTTTTTTGTGTTTGTGTGAGTGTGTGCATGTGTATGTTTGTGTGTGTGTGTGTGGGCGTGGTGCCAATCAAATGCTGGTGCCTCTCATGCTGGCAGGCTTGCCCAGGTCAGGCGTATCCAAAAGATCCTATACATACTATTACCACCTCCAAACACCACCCGTAGGCCACTTGCATACACACACACACACATACAGGGCATAATTAGTCCTCAGCCTCAGCATAGGGTCAGACCATGCACAGGAAAAGAAAAACAACCACAAAGCCCCCAAACCCCATCCCCCTCCTCCCATCCCCCTCAGGTGATGGGAGTGAATACAGTAGACACACAGTGTAAAAGCAGTGGGGTCAGACTGAGCAGCGCAGCAATCTGGCTGCGATTCAAAACGGACAGAGGCTGATGCACTTGTTTGATTGTGAATGATAACAAGCAAAATGTAAAACTAATCTAAACCCACAGACCGCAGGGTAAGAGTGGAGGTTCATGGGTAATGGGCATCTCTCTCTCTCTCTCTCTCGTCTATGAATATATTTATCAACAGTGGAGTTAATGGTGTTTGTCTACCCGAGGAACATCTTCACTTTCTTATCTCCATTGTTTACCTTCCAATTTATTATCATTTATAAAGCTGTCCAGCCATATCACCCTTTAATCTGCCACCTCATATATGAAAACGAAGGCGCGGGGTTAGATGTCGGCGACACCGGAATGAGATGTGCCAGCGTCAGGGTTCAGGAAGAATCGGTTTGGCCATGAGAGGGATTTTCCTCCCGACAATGCCTGTGGCAAGAGCATTTGAGAGGAGTTGATCTTTTGTCACAGTTATGGAAATAACTCTCCTGCACTACCTTCATATCAACCCTGTGTGAATGCTGCTGCTACAAAGAGAGTGTGACACAGACAAGGCCTTTGATAAAGAATGACACTGTGAAGAGGTTGTCTTATCGCCACTTCAGGCAGTTCAGGCATATAAACATCTAAGGTTTGCACAGAACAGCTTTTGTGCACTTTTCTATTTCTTTCTTTTTTTCTTCTTTTACATCCACTGATTTCAGAGCTGTGTTAAAATAAAGGGATCTTGGTGAAAAAGAGTGCACTGCACAGATTTAGCATTCCCCTCCAATACTGTCCCCTCCTCCACTACTGTCAAAATCAGTGCGGTACAAGCAGAGATATTATTTCTTCTTATATGTGTAAAAATACAGGAGCAGCCCACATTTATTCAGGATTATAGCATTATAGCATTTTGTTTTCAAATACAGGGTAATTCAGGGTATTATATGGGCTGGGTGGCAACACTACAGTTGATCCCAACATCAAATCAGTTTATTAAAGAGTTCTAGTGAAAGTTTGTGCCAAATGTGAAGAAGTTCTGTAAAGGTGTTACAGAGATATCACATCCATGAGAGTGGGATTACTGGTGAGAAGGATGACCCACAAACAGCATCTGGCTCTGACTCTCACCAGCATGGAGTCATGTCATGTTTCCATCTACTTGTCACTCTAATTGTCAGAAGAACGCTAAAAATATTAATGTGGATAAAACGCGATAAAGTGTGTTTGACGATGTTGAATGATGCTGCATGCTGTTTTGAGATCAAACTGGAGTATTGAATACATTTCTTGCATTTTAGGGTGTTTCCATTCATTTTTGCCTGAATCGCGAAACCGAATGCACACAAGCCAAAAGTGTGATGACTCGTTGCCTGGAAACCACTGAGCGAAGCGAACACCAGCTGAGTTAAGTTAGCTTTTTAGAAAACATGGATCACATCTACCAACAAATGGTAAATACTGCACTAGTTAGAATAGTGTTTATGTGCCATCTAATTGCAACATACCAAACTATCATCAGAAGAAGGTGGTGTGAAAACACCTAGCGTTAGCTAAAGGCTACATGACAGCAGGGCGACCTGTGGTTTGGGAACAGCAGCACTCCAAACTGTTCTGGGAGATCGTGGTTGAAAAACACTTCACAGAAAGTCTATCAGCCTGTCTGTCTGCCTGTATATCTGCCAGCCTGTCTGTCTGTCTGTCTATCTGTCCGTCTGTCCACCTGCATCTTTCTTTGTTTACTCCGTCTGTGTTTTTGAAAAGCTGGAGATATGCAGCAGAACTGACATAAAATATGATCACAAGAGACAGGAAATGGGGAGGCAGAGAGAGGGGGAATGACATGTGGTGAAGTGTTGCCCGATGCCAGATTCGAGCTGGGGCCAACTGCAGCGAGGACTGTAGCCTCTGCGTATGGGGCGCCTGCTCAACCCACTGAGCTACCCAAGGCCCTTTTAAGTGTATAAGCTTTTTATCAACCAAGAGAAAACTCAATGAGATCATCAGTAAAAAGTTTTTGCCAATGTTCGTGACATTTACTGGAATTTTCTTTCCATAGGGCGTTTTTAATTTGACACAACCTAATGCGCATAAAAACATGGATGGAAACATGTCTATAGCACACAACTGAAGATGAAATGACAACAACACAGGTGTGGTCACAGGAGCAACATCTGAAACTTACAGCCATGGCAGGAGTGAAACACTGCTCTTTCAGCCTCAGTCTATAATCCATATTAATCATCAGCAGGTAGATGACAGTGTGAATGCAGCTGCAGCTTCCTAGAGTGTGTAGAGGAGATAAACTGAATCAGAAGACAGGCAAGCACCAAAGACTGAACTGTGATATTCAGCTGTTGTCATCTTGAAAATACACTTTTCTATTCTTCAGCTAAAAGAATCTGTTTGTAGCAGAAAGACAGAGCGTGCTGTCAGTGAAAACTCTGCATGCGTGTGCAGAGGAGGGCTTACAGTGGGCGACATAATGCAAATTTGCAATGTAGCAGGACTCAGAAGCACACAGCAATCAGAACAAACGCATGTCCTTCATTCAGCATAAACTGAGGAAGCAAGTACTCCTAATTAAATTTGAGCCTGCTGCAGGCAGATTATTCCAGAGAACTGATCAGGTCTACACAAAAAGAGACTGATGGGAAGTCATCACGACTGCTAATCGCTTGTTTTCTACCAACATCTGAACACACGAGACTAAAGCGGAAGCATGTGAGGTCAGCAGCCCTCGTGTTTACTCAGATGATCTCATGCACGGAGAGAACTAGTATCTTTGAGCTATGGGTAAACACAAACAGGTGCTGAGCGTCTGCTCACTGTGACTCAGCTGCAGGCTGCCGGTTAGACCCAAGAAGTCATGTATGCACCAATTTGGGAATAAACACATTGCAGCAGCAGTTTTCGTCTAAGTGGTTTTAACCGCCAGGATGCTGGTGAACACAGAGGGGACTTGAGCTAGATCAGCTTGCAAAAGGCAAAAGAGAAACATACACAAACAATAGAGGCAAACTGTGGCATCTCCCCCTGTCATTAACTGAATTAACAGTCAGTGAGATGTCCATTGATTAAGAGCGTAGTGCAGAGAGAGCCACTCCAGCCTCCATTAAAGGAGAAGTTCCGTTTTTTGCAACCTGGACCTTATTTCTAGAATAAGATACGTTCATTTACTCACCCGAACAACTTTGGTGTAACTTGGAGTCCTTCAGAAGATATTTAGATCAACTCACAATCCACGTATATCCATATAACGGGAGTTGTTGGGGTAACGATGCAGCATCTAAATAAGACATTATCTGCTGTGAAACTCCTTCATTTCACCAATATGTTGTTATGAATCACCAGCACTATTCCCCTGTGAGTTCAGAGCGGCTCGGAGTTGTGTTGTTGTTGTCATCCAGGGTTTTTTACACGGCTTTTCACTGACCTACGACCTCGATGACGTCACTTCCGTGCCATCGAACTTAATCATTTTGTTTGTAGTGGTGTGTTTCGATCATCGCCCGGTTGCTGTGCAACAGTTTTTCCTTTACTGCTCTTATTGTTGTTGTTTTCCGACTTTCTAATAATGCTGGGTTTGGG